>JADANM010006423.1:5779159-5794590 GCA_026213755.1 Eurema hecabe
TGTTCAATTCCTTGTTCTAATAGAGCCTCCCATATTTTCTCGTGAAGAAGAGAATCGAACGCTTTACTGTAGTCAATAAACGCGATGTAATACGTTAGTTGGTATTCATTATATCTCTCTAGAACTTGTCGCACTACATGGATGTGGTCGATTACCGAATAATGTTTTCGGAATCCTGCTTGCTCGATCGGTTGATGTTCGTCCAGGGTTGTCTCCATTCTTTTTAATATGATCTTAGCAAAAATCTTATAGATTTTTTTTTTTTTGTTTTTTAATATAAATAAATGGAATTAAAATAATTTCTAGTACTAATTACGTACCTACCTAATACATACTATTTCATGTCAATGTATCTTCTTTCAATGTCTATTAAATATGTTCTTTTTTCAAATAATCATGTAACGCTTTTATTGCTAACGTCATCCGAATGATATTCCAATAGACACGCATCACAGGCGTTCCAATTTCAAATTTGATGTTCTACGTTTTATATTTACGAGGGTAGCCGTAAAACTGGACGCGACGTGTCCTCACAATGCCAACTTCATACTGACCCTATTTAAGGGACATGTGGCGAATAAATCTTTTATATGAATGCCATTTGAACCACAATTCAAACTGGCCATTCATAATATTATTGTAGACGAATGTCGAATCGATAAGGGACCCGGTTTATGAGACTGCTCCAATTGTTTTGAAAGGATGGTAACAATTTTGCCTTAGTTTATTTATGGTAATACTTTAGATAGGGAAAACTGAACTAGTATTATTATACCTACTTATTAGTTTTGTTCTATTTTTTTAAGAGTGTATTTTGGGAAGTTAGGAGAAGTGCTATATGAAAAAAATTAATAAAAAAGATAGATGCATAGGAACTTTACGAGTGTAATACATTGTGCAAACTTTTAAATATAGATGCATATCAAATTTTATAAAATATCCGTAATTTGAATAATAGCTTTTCATATTTAATTCAGATATGTGTGTTTAGAAGATTAGAATTCTCTAAAACGATTAAAAAATATATTAATAACTGAAGGTCAGGACTCAGGTTATTTGTCTCTTATCTTTGAATCTTATAATTAATGCCTATTAATTAATTATATGAGATATGCCTGTTATTATAGCCTTATAATCATATAAAGATTAACGAAAAGGAGTTAATCTTCATTTTTCCGATAATCCTCGAATTCTATAAAAAGCAGTCGAAGAATTTAGAATATTTAGCAGCAAACAAATATGTCTATAAATAAGCAATGTCAAAGAGGACATAGGCGGGTTCCAAGCGATAAGATTTCAGAATTTATCACCCGCAAATTGTTTTCGAAGCCGGGATTAAATTAAAGAAGAAAACAGGGATTTGGAAGTTGGAGTTTTGTAATTCTACGAAAAAAGAAAAAAAGGCGTTATTTTGTCTTGTCTAAAGTTGTAGCTGATAATTGAATGTACAAATGGTGCTGTCACATCGTACCTAATTAAATTTTCCAATAAGTACAGTCGAATACAAATGCAAATGAACATGTCTAATATGGAATTTATTTCAACTTTAAATATAAATAAATTCGAATTAACATCCTCACTTATTATGAGTGATTCAAGATTAAGGTTTATATGTATCTTACACGTAAATATATGCGTCCGCAACCGGGGCCTGGTAACCAGTCTAAACATAGTATAAAACAGAGTCGCTATCTGCCGACTGTCTGTCCCTATGTATGCTTATATCTTTAAAACTATGCAACGGATTTATTTTATTAGATAGAGTGATTTTTAAGGAAGGTTTATGTGTATATTTTACATGCGTAAATGCGGGTAAAACCGCGGGGTGCGGCTAGTATTTAATAAACCTGAAACTTTTTGACATGTTTTGTGAAAATGTGGCCGTACATATTATTTATCTCCCTTTTAGAATCCTACGAAGGTTTACAAATTTCCTAGGAAATTTATAAATTTGCTGTTCTTGTTATCTTCCGGTGGCACTTTTTACAAGAAAACCCTATTAAAATCAATTTCGCTGAAATTTGTCACCCAAATAGATAATCTTATTCTTTTTAACACGAGTATACCTTCTCTAAAAGGCGTCTGTAGTGTGCTTTTCTACTCTGAACGAAATAGAAAAACACACTACAAACGCCTCTATTTTTAAAAGAAATTTCGTACAACACTTCCGAATATAAATCGGATGCATTTAAATCAATATAAGCAGCAAAATTCCAGCTCAAAACTGGCTCATATTTCAATCGCAGCGTTCATTAGGGGAAGTTTTCTAACAAATGGCCGAAGTAAGGCCGCCGGTAATAAATGCACGTAATTCTTTCTCGCCCACTTTGCTGGCAGAAATCTGAATGCATCTCATTCGTGAGCGCAGTTAGCTCCAAAGAGATTTTAGGACAATGCTATTTTTGTAGCGGGCTTCCGCTAATGCCTTGAGTGCTATGTAGTTTTTCAACAGCTTCGCTTTAAATAATTTGTAGATTATGCTACTTTTTACAGCTTTGCAGGTTTTGTGTTGTATTTTAAAAAGCGTTGTGTTCTTTTAATATAGCTTATCCAACATTATAGTGATGTAATGCTAATCGCATTAGTATCGAGAATGTTAGGTAATAATTAATATTTGAAATTCAAAACCTCCTTTAAAACTATTATTCGAAGATGTATATATAATTTGATATAGGTATTTGAATTCCTAATAATACACATTTAAATAAATACAGAAAAACAAAATATTTTTTTTATTAACTTATCACAAGAATTCGTTAAATAATATCTATGTTTTAATAAAAGAAAATGTGTGTTGCTACGCTTGCAAAACAAAACAAACAACAAATGATATTTGTTGTTGTTTTCAAATAGTAAATTAGGAAAAGGTAATTTGTTATTACACGGGAAGATAAACTTTTTAAAAAGCTATGCGCTTTTCGGAACAACAGCGTTTCGACAAACGAGCTATCTATTTGCTTTCAAAAACATGCTATTTATAACTTTACTAATAATAGTGGACCGCACCTTCATATGGTCTATCACGGTATAGAAACAATGAATGCATTGTCTGTTACAGTTTAATTCGTAAATATAGTATAATTTAGGTAGGTAATATTATAGATAATATATTATAGATAATATTACCTACCATATGACAGATATGTCATTTTCTTCATATAATAATTTACTACTTACTATTTCAACTACCTTAATATGAAACAGTTGAAAATATTAATAAATAAAATGTATTAAAATTCTATCTTCAGCGCTTTCTATTTGGCAGTCACGTATTTTTTTTTTCAATATTCTAAACTTAAATTTGACACTTTCAAATTATAGCGACAAACCTCCTTTATTTTTTCTACATCCACTCCCTTATTGACTTTTCTTTTTACATCTTTAAAAACAACTGCTTAGTACCATGCTAAAAAACTTCTTAAATTAAAATTCTCGAACATTCCACAAGAAATAGTCCGGGCAACATAAAATACTTGTCTAGATAACAAAGAGCCTGCTGATAGATTGCTCTCGAAACAAATGAAGTTTTAATCTTATGTAAATTCTTCTTCACTCACGTAAAAGCCTTTTACCATTATTCAGAGTAGTTTCTGCGTTTAATATTTTACGACAATTTGGTGAAAACTAGGAGATTCTTGCTTTTTGTTAATTTTCTTTTATGTATTATAACAGAAGAGACTATAAAAAGAGTTTAAGATAGATGATTCACATTAATATTAACTTAAAATGACATCAACTTATTTTAAATCCTATATTGATTCCTTGAGTAAAATCCTTATAAAAATATACATATTTAAAGCTTCTTAAACATTTATATCTATTAAAATTAAATACCTCCTTGCCATACCTTACTTCCCACTTACTAGAAATTCAATATTTTTGTCTGTAAACAAGTTTCCAAGTGACATTTGAATTCAAACTATTGTTTAATAATCGCAGACGTGATTACACATACAAATATAGAAAGACATACAAAAACATTCTCTATAGAATACCGTCATACAAAACAGTCCCGCTAAAATAAACTTTATGCGAAGAACAGTAATTTGTTAAACGTCTAATTAAACATTAGCGGTAAACTAAAGTTAGCAAGAAAGTGTATTTTTAAGCACATAATGTAAGTGGCTGGTGGATTGCAACCCCTTTTTTGCCTCGAGAGCTCCCTCTTTCAGAGGATTAGCTACTCCTTGAGTACTGTTGCACATCTATTTTCTCTACGAAATGAATGTAGCCAGGGCCTTATTATAAACGGGGCCCTATTATTTAATAATTATACTATACATGTTACAATGTCTATCGAAAATTTCAAAGTTAAAAAAATTAATTTAGGTACGACGATTTACGATATTATTCTTCTCACTTTTGACATTCTGACTTCTCAGTTAACAAACCATTTTTGACATTATAAATTTACCTGCCAGCTACTTAAATCCAAGTTGAACATGAATATTCGAGTTTTGAAGAAGTTCAAAATAATCATTAGTATTTTTAATTATAATCTCCAAGACACCGAATACTTATGAAACTAATTTGAAGTTTATCAATCATCTACTCTCAAAGCTGTTAAAGCTTAATTTGGGGTCTCATGTGTTATCAATATAAAATTGTCATTACCAGTTTGGGGCCTCTATTTTATCTCTTAAGATGCAGCCCTGTGATCGCACGTACAATCTAAGTTATCCGTGAACCACGTTCTAAGCGCCCGGAAGACAAAGCGAGGCGGATGTATTGAGTAATACTATGTTTTATTCTATTTGCTAACAGATCTAATTATAAAGAAAAATTCAGGGTATTTATTTTGCTGTGCTCGTTTTAAAATATTTGCTTGACAACGTGTCTTTGCTAACGATAGTTTACGTGATTATTTTGAATGATCTTGGTCCTTCTTGTACGGGGAAATATATACAACGTGTAACAGAAATGCGTGGTAATATTTAAGAATCGCAAAGAATACGTTATTTTAAATGAATGTATTAAAAATTGAACTATCAAGATATTGATTTTCTGTCTATTGACTAGCATATCGATATTTAAATTTATCGACGCTACGACATCACTTTAGAGCTATCAGCTGTTTGTTACGTATGACCGCATGACCCTATCACAATGCATTTCATTGAAAAAGTTACTGCTGTCTCTGTCATTAGAATTCGAAAAGTTATGTAACACCGTTGTTTTGATTTTCATATTATGGATTTTATTGATGAATTAATGAAATAAAAAATCTCAAATATGTTTATTTTAATGCGAGGACTTGTATATAGACTATCTATGATCATCTGAACATCACGCAAAAATATTACCACACGTCATTTCTGTTACACGTTGTATAAGATACTTTTAGGCCTCTAAGGCCATGGACCATGGGTTATGTCAGACTTTATTGAATAAAACCCCATTGTTTTCCGTCTTTTTGGTGAAAGTAAATATAAATAAAGGATACAATTAATATTTTTTATAAAATATGTCAAGTAAAACAACAACAATTTTGTTAAACAATTTAACTATTAAATTAGTATGTAACAATTGATTCGTTAAGTTAGATGTGACGTCATCTCTTGCATCGACAAATCCTCCTGATAGCCCGTTTAATGCCAGCGTAGTAATGTATTACTTGTTCCTGAAACAATAAATTTAAAGTTTGGTTTATTTATTTTTGTTCCTATGTGAATAAATAATCACATTCGTCCAGTAACTTTAATAATTTATAAAAGTATTTTTTTTATAATTAAAGTGAAAAAGTCTAGTCCATTTTATATTGGGTGTTGTATGTATGTATTTACAAAAGAAAAGTATGTAGGTATGTGTAATTTATTCCGTTATCTAGTTGCCATAACAAAAGCTTCTGCGTAGCTTGGAACTAGATGGCGCTATGTATAAATGTCCTGAAAATATTTATTATTTATTTATTTATTTACAGCTATCCAAATGCGAGTTTGAAGTTGTGTTATGAATGCGATAGAAAAACCTATTTTAAAGTTTGTTAAAAAGTCCACTTACCAAAGATCGGACCAAATTAATAGAAATAAAATATTAAAGATTTTAAAAATATTTTTCTACCCTTATTACTCACCTGCATCAAATTAAAGCACATGGCAACTAGCGCCATGCCCAGCATAAGGTACAGGGAACACACGATGAAAGACGTTTCTATACGCGGAGTGTACACGCGCTCGCCGGGCACGAAGTCGCCGAAACCGATACTGGCAACATTAGAAAAAAAATTGCATATGATTAACATATAAACAAAACAACATTAAAAAAGTAAACGTCAAAAATGTTGTCTATGATAAACAGATACATTAAAATTAGTAAAATTAAATACAGTATGCAAATTTGTATCCATTTGAAAAGATATAATAAGGCCAATTATACGTCGAATATATTTGCCGATTCTTTAATAAATAATGGTCCTTTGAAAGACATGCAATACTATTTTCTTATTATTAAATATGAATTTGTGTATTATATAATCTTTTAGTCAAGATCTTAATTCGCCATGTTGTGGTGGCCATCTTGGAACACACAAAATTTTTACACATAAACCTACATCTATAATATACTAATATATAAAGCTGAAGAGTTTGTTTGTTTGTTTGTTTGAACGCGCTAATCTCAGGAATTACTGGTTCAAATTGAAAAATTCTTTTTTATTGAATAGACCATTTATCGAGGAAGGCTTTAGGCTACATTACATCACGCTGCGTCTAATAGGAGCGAAGATATAATGGAAAATGTGGAAAAAACGGGGAAAATTATTCATCTTTGAGGGCTTCCTTTGCGTGCGCTGCGAAAACGGTTCAAGATACCAAAAAATATGAATGAAAGAATTATTCCTCTTTAAATGATCTAAAAAAAAGTTCGCGGCAGTATATGTCTATCTTCTAAAATTGACTCACTATAACATAATGATAGAAATAGATTCGACGGGGACGAAGTCGCGAGCAACAGCTAGTAACCTATAACATCTCATTGTTTTTACGTCGTGGACTATAAAAAATAAAAAAATAAGCCAATAGAAGAGTGAACACTGCGAGCAAATCCGATTATATTTTTTTTAAACAATACACAATGTTAAAAACCAACACCCATTTATTAAAACAATGGTTATTAAAATGTTGTTTCATTAAATAATTTCATATGCTTTATTGTTCTTGTTTGACAAAGTGATTATTTTTGACATAAATAAGGCATTAAAGTCATTAAAAATACCAGTCTCTACTCTCTGATCAAAACATAAATCTAATTGCCGATAGCTTATATACCTACTTTTTTATTATACGATGTTAGATTAGGTTAATTGCTAAATTTAAAACATATGTTTAAATACCTAACCAGATATAGGTACAATTATAACAATAATATTATAAAAATTTAATTTTATATTTTGGAACAAGATTTCAAAGAGCGTAATAATCTGAATTTTTTAAACTTCGTAACATTGTTTTGCTTCAAGGAGCTTATTATAGAACAAACGAATAAAATGTAGACAATAATCCTTAGGATATTTGTGCTTTGGTTCCTCGACTGCTTTTCGAACTGCTGAAACCTATCTGACGTAATTCTTCAGTACTATTATGACCATTCAAAAGTGTTACTATATGTAGCGTATAACATATATTTTTGACTTTGTCTTTATTATAGTTTTACCTGCTAAGTGAAATGAAACAAAAGTAAGCTCCGTCAAGCTTGTCCCATCTCTCCCAAATACCGAACACCATTGAACCAAACATTAGATACCTGGACGAAAGAAACAATATTACAGTGAGGCAATACATAGTGAAAAAGTTCTTAGTTAAAATGTTTTATTACTATTTGAAGAGTATAAAAGCTAGCTGTAACATGTAGTTTTGAGTTAGCTCTCAAAACATTTTTTGATGAAGCAGTTGCTCTTTGAGTTCAAAAAGCGGTTGGGTGGATGCTAAAACAACTCCTTAATTAGACCTTTAATGTATATCTATAATGTATAAGCAGCAGTTCGGCTATGCGATATACACGTATGTTATAAAACATCTAAAAATATTTCGACACATAAATTAGTGTCGTTTTTTTTTACATTACTAATTGACTGCTTGTTTCGATCCTTATTATAGACTATTTAAATGGTATGGTATGATATATTGGTTTTATAACCTTTAAAAAATAAAATACCTAAAAAGCGAGGTTTTCAAGCAATTGTACAATAATGCTATTAAATAGTATTAACTAGAATAGTATTAGCTAGTATTAAAACAACATGAACAGCGATATGGCAACACTGACCCGACCATGAAAGCGACGCACACGCTGATGGGCACCGTGACGGTCTGCACGTCGAACGTGACGTACGTGAAGGAGCTGGACGAGCTGCGCGCGCGCCGCGCCGGCTCCGACCAGCCGCGCGCTTCTATGGGAGGATACCTCGAAGGTTGTGGAAGGGATACGCTACGGAGATAGGCTTGTCTCCTCATGTCTCTGGAGGGAAACATTCCTTTTTTAATAGAGGTATTGGAAGAGCTTAGTAGAAATAGTTAGGTTTTAGAGGAATACTATACTTTCATGGAAAACTGGCATCAAACAACTATAGCTAGTCAGAGATGATATTTAGTTCCTTAATTCATTTAATATCTAAGTAGGGAGGCCCATTTTTCTCGACCTCCTTCATTTACTTATTTTATAAATCCTTTCTTTTCCCTTATAATTAAAACCAGAAATTATACAAATTTAACTACAGCCGCTACTGTCAGACTAATTTAACAACATTAATTATCGAAAAATACCGGCACAAAAAAATACTAGGGAAAAATTAGCATTTTTTAGATCTCATGACTACAGTTCTTCTTCTAGCTTATTCTCGTAAGAAGTAATTAGGTACTTCTAATACAAAGTATCTTACCGCGGATGTCCTCTCAAATATGGCGGCGAGTACGCGGGTACAGCTACCTCAGGCGTACTCTCTGATTCGGAGTAATCTGTCCTCCAACCCGGAGGCCTTTCTATACTCTCCGCTTCGCTTATTTCTAACTACGGAAAAATATAAGCATAGTTACAAATATATCGCCATAAATAGTATAATTAACGCATTCTAATTTAGTTCTGCATTGACTAATATATATTTTGTATCAACAATTCAAAATTTACGCGCCTTGATACGATATGATAATATTTACCTTCATTAAATAACTATAGCTACCTCCCTTATTCGTACTATTTATTACTTTAAATTAATAAATATGGTGTTAAATAAAATTTATACCTACATATAAATTCTATTTAACACCATACAACATCAACAGCCATGCCACTTACCAACATGCCATGTTTGCCACGTACGGTAATTTCAAAATGCCATATAAGGCCACACCACGCTACGCAATTAACGCGCACCTATATTTCTATTACCTGTGATCTAAACTGAACAACTCTTCGTCTCGTGAACCCGGGACAGCCGCGACACAAGCAGATCAACGCGTAGATACATTTGAACCAGCTGGCTAGAAGCTCACCTGTGTTTATATAAAAAGAAAAATAAACAAAAAAAAATATTATAGGTAGTTATAATAGAACTAAATGTAATGAAAATTATCTGGGGAATATTTTTGGAGGTCACTATCTGACTTGATAACGCTTTAATATGTACAATAAATATATTCCGTAAAGATACTAAGAATACTTATTTCTTAAATATACCACATATCTACATAGAAATAAAATCCATACTAATATTATAAATGAGAAAGTAACTCTGTCTGTCTATTTGTCTTTCCATCACGCTAAAACTAATGAACCGATTAGAACAATATTTGGTACACAGATGACTAGAGCCTGGGAAAGAACATAAGCTATTTTTTTTTTGAATCAACTCCCAAAAGGTTGCGCTGGGGGTTGAAACTTTTTATAATTTTACGCTTTCACGGCCAAACCGCTGAACCGATTGTAATGAATTTTTATTCTCCCAATTTTATCAAAAGTCTTAGAAAAAATAGTGCTGGAACAAGTCCTAGAATACATCAACCTTAAACAAATCATTCCTAAATTTCAGTCAGGCTTTCGCAGAGGACATGGCACGGAGACCGCATTATTAACAGTAACGGATGACATCACGGATGCCTCAGATAAAGGATTGAGCACTATAATGGTTCTGCTGGACTATTCACGGGCATTTGATTGCATACATCCAGATGTACTGTTGGCTAAGATGAAACATTATGGATTTTCAGAGAATAGCTGCCACTGGTTTCAAACATTTCTTTACAATCGCGAACAAATGGACAAATGGACGTCACTCAGGACATTAACGGTGAATTGAAAATCTCGGCGATTAAACCTATTCCTCGAGGAGTGCCTCAAGGCTCTATGCTGAGCCCAATACTGTTCTCGATTTTTACCGCAGATTTACCAAATAACATAGAATATTGCCAGTACCATCTTTACGCTGACGACACTCAATTGTATCACTCGTTTAACAATAAAAATGTTTCAGAAGGTATACGAAGAGTAAATAAAGATCTTAAAAATATTCAAGAATGGTCGGAGAAAAATTCACTCGCCCTTAATCCGAGTAAATCCAAAGTTTTAATACTAGGAACAAAACAACAGATTAAAAAAGTAACAGAATGTAGGGAGAAAATATATATAAATGGCATCGAATTGGAACAAGTAACTTCAGCTCGTAATCTAGGATTGATAATGGATGCAGAACAAAAATATGTAGATCATATTAACATAAAAATTAGAAAAGCCTTTTTCAGATTAAAGACCCTATATAGAATTAGACCTTATATAAATGAAACTCTTAGATTACGTCTAACAGACTCAATAGTATTGTCGCAGTTCAATTATTGCAGCACAGTATATGGTCCCAGACTCAACTCCAACACGGAAAAAGGAATTCAGAGAGTGCAAAATGCATGTGTTCGATTTGTTTATAATGTTCCAAGAAGAGAACTCATAACGCCGTATCTTAACAAGAAACAAATACTGAACATGAGAGCTAGGAGAGATCTACAATACGCCTGTACTGTACACAAAGTACTTTGGAAAGGAAACCCTGAATACCTTTTTGAAAAACTTTCATGGGTAAAGGATTCCTCAGAAAGAAACCTTCGTTCAATAACACAAAGCCAATTAAAAGTCCCCACTCACAGAAGCTCACGTTTTAAATCTGGTTTTAAGTTTAGTGCAACAAAAATATGGAACGATTTACCACCTCCCATGAAAGTAAAAATGTCGATCAATCTTTTTAAATTTAAATATAAAAGTGCCCTTTTAAAAAAACAAATCGACACTCAAAATATAATAAAATCTTATGTTTATACACTGATACTAAACAAATTTTTTTAATTTTCTAAAAGCAAAAATAATCCTTTCCATCTATCAATTATTTCTTAAAGTACTCAACTCACACACACATACACACACACGCACATCAAAACACGCCCACACACATACACAAACTCACGCAAAAATGCAAAATGATATGCCAATCTGTTTTAGTTAAATTTGTATCTTTTTTTTTCTTTTTTTTAGGAATATATTTTTTTTTTTGAGGAGTATTTTTTTTGTTTTTTAATTTCATCTGTATAGGTCGGATAAATGGGGAATGGCTTTCTCTCCCTACCCCCAAATAACATCTCTGGGAGCGGGCGGCATCTGAAAACCAGCGCTATCCTGAGAGTTCGCTCTCAGGATAGCATTAGCTGAGATGTCGCCTTTTGCTACGTTTCTGTTTATATGTTTTGATTTTAAAATGTTTTCAATTTGTATTTTTAGTAGCAATAAACACTTTTTTATTTATTTTTATTTATTTATGAAATTTGGTACGCAGATGGTCTAAAGCCTGAGATATAACATAATAGTCCGGGATCCCTGGTACATTTTTCCAATTGATTACTATCAAGCTAATTTTTGGTGAGTAGCTTTATTTTGATGGAAAAGGAAAAATGTACCAGGGATCCCGGACTATAACGTTTTAACTGGAAAAAAGGTTTATAAGGAGGGGAAGGGGTGGGTTAAAAATTTATATGAAAGTCCACGCGGACGGAGTCGCGGGCAACAGCTAGTATTACATAATTTTTTTAGTACAAAAATACTTACCAACATTGCTTAAATACAATAAGAAGAGCGGCAAGCCGAGTAACGCATAGAAAATCGTTACTATTTTTCCCCAACTCGTTCTTGGGCTTAAATGTCCATAACCTAAAATATATTATATATCAACATTAAAAAAATTAAGATAATTTTTATGAATAACTATTACTCAATGAATTTCGTAGAACCTATTAAATAATGCTTTAAAAAACAATACAGTTTTTTCTTTTCCTTAATTTAAAAATCCTTTCCACTTCCCCCTTTTCTATGTTGAAATGCTTCCGAATCATCATAAGGTACTTTAGTCATAGTTACTAATGAAGTGTTTTATTTCTTAAATAATATAAAATGCAGTACCATTAAGATGAAGCAAAACAAAGTATAAGTTATATTTCGAAATATTAATTTTTTTATCGTATTTGGCGTCAAAATTGTGAATTTATTGCAAATTGCACTGGATCTTATTGCAATTTAGACTATAATCAATTATAAAAATTGCATTTATTATACATTTAATATGTATATAGTATATACAATAGTATAAAAATACTGACTAAATGTTACTAATATGTCTACTAAATATAATTTTGACGTCGACGATACGTCTTTAAATATCCCTAGTTCCATACTAGTAAATAACAGATGTATTTAGATGGGCTAATTAAGCTCACATATTTATTGATTAATGTTTCAGATAACGCTACTATTTTGTTGGCAAACGTTACCTAGTTAACTTCGACAGTATTTATTATGTATAAAGATATATTACTGTTACAACTCCGTAAATATGACGTTTGTTATTCTTGTGTTTACTATTTCCTGCTATTAAATTGCTCGTTTTCCGAAAATGGTCCTATTTATGAGATAGAGGTAGAACTCAGCAGGAAGCAGGAAGTTTGCCTATTGGTAAGTGACCGACTCCACCCATGAACAATTGCAAAGCTAAGTGCTTCGCTAACCTTTCAAAAGGGGAAATGGGGGGGATTTTTCGACAAAATGGAATAAAAATTGGGACTTGGAAAAATGGGGCTGTGGTTCTCCCACTTACCGAACCAAAACGCAATGGCATGTCTAATAAAATGCCACTATTTGACGGTTTAGGTGGAAAGGTGGTACCTCCCCGAGCGAGCCTACCCAATTCAGCCTAAAAGATTCTAACACCTTATATTGTTAACTCATAATATTCATCCTTAAAAAAACAATGCCTTTTGCTTTTCTATGAATCAACAAATTTTACGAATAAATTCCTTTTTGAGGAAAAGCCGGTTAAAGAAAAGTTAATTAATGTCTATTATCCATATAATGAAACCGTTTGTACCCTTTGATGTTTCGAAATTCCCGTGATTTGAACTATTACAATGTGGGCATTATTACCAGTCTAGGGAAATTGAACTGCGTAAATTTAGTAATTCGAAGAAATCATTAATATTGCCAAAATACTTCTTGTTAAGGCTTTGTATCTAATACAATACAAAATATTCCTTATTATTTTGTAATTGCTTTTACGTGTACATGTGAATAAAGAGGTATTTCTGCGTATCTACTGAATCTAATGGAAGTTCTTCAACAGAAAGTAAAAATATCTGAAAACATTACTAATGACTAATATTTCTGGTAATTAAACAGTTTTCAGTGGGAAATCCTCTTTCGGATACCGTGTCCTCGGGGAAGAAGTGATGAAGAACGGTTATATCGGACTCGAAAGAAATTGTTTCATACCGACTAAAACCCACCGGTCTCTGACAAGGACTGACTGGCGAGGACGCCTTCGTTCTTCCGAGAGAGCGACTATAATCTGCACATCAGAAATTCGAATATAGTACGCGTCATTTATGTTTAGCGCTGGACGATATAAGCTGCGCATCGGTAGAATCGCGCTCGTAGTTGACGTATTAGTGCGATAAAGAAAACACGACTGGGACAACCAATCAACGCTCGCGCACTCGACGATCACGCGCCCCGCGCGCCGCGCCGCTACCTCGATACCTTATTTTTGACTTCTGCGCAGGTTTCGTTCACCGCTAAAGATTCGTGACGCGTACTATACACACACACAGACAAACCACACACTCCCCACCACTATTAGTCAATAAAATGAAATTGTATTTTATATTTTACGTAATAAAATGTTCCTTTGTCAAAAAAATTGTAAAAAAAACAAAATAAACTATTACACTTCTCTTCTCTCCAAAAGACCAATTTATTTTACTTAATGATTTATCAACTTACCTATAGTAGTAATAACAGTCAACGAATAGAGAAAAGCTGAAGAAAAACTCCATTGCCGGGACGAACGGCCGCCATCCCATCCGCGACGGACTGCCACTACTATCTTCCTCTGATAATGCAACAGTTCTATACTTATCCTGTAAAATTTATTACGTAATTAACATCAAGGGTAGTCATATTGGAAAACCAGCATTGAATCTATATCTATATAAATCAAAGATGACATAGTGACTGACATAGTGATCTATCAACGCACAGCCCAAACCACTGGACGGATCGGGCTGAAATTTGCAGTGCATGTAGATGTTATGATGTATGTATCCGCTAAGAAAGGAATTCCCGAAATTCCAGGGAACGGGAATTAGCGGGAAAAACCTTTTGTATGAAAAAATCTAGGAAAAAAGGATCATAAGGGAGGGAAGGGGGGGTCAAAGTTTATATGAAAGTCCACGCGGACGGAGTCGCGGGCAACAGCTACTAAAATATAAATATAGAGGTATGAGCTCTATACTCCAATTTATAAGCAGGTCTATTTACGAATTGAAGATGTTATATTGAATTTTATCTTCCTACTAATATTATATACGCGTAAATTTGTGACCACGTTTGTAAGAATGGTTTTAATTTTCACACAAAAACTACTTAATGTATTTTGCTGCAGTTCTTTTTTTTTAAAGGCCGGCAAAGAAATTAGAGCAGATAAAACCACGTGGTACAGCCAGTGCATATATTAAAGTATTGTTAACTCACCTCTCTTTCAAAGCAGTATCATTGAACAAATTGAGCGTTAACGTGACATTTTGCCACAAATATTGAGCAGTGTTGTCCCTTTCTCTCGTCATATTGTTGTATCTTTCTATTTCACTCGCGCCCTCTATTGCTTGAAACATAAAAGCTCCTAAAAATAACACAAAATATAAAGGAATCGGAAACAACTCAACCATAATGGTAGAATACCACTAACATTCGAAACTTGTCTTATATGAAAGAACACTGAAAATCTACCCCCGTTCTGGTCAGACGAGACGTCAACAAGCACTTTTAATAAAAAGGCGTTAAGATAAGTTTTAATAGCTTCAACTATCTAAACTTAGAACCTTACCTTTATCTTTAAAGTACATTTTACAAACTAA
>JADANM010006423.1:5794690-5832681 GCA_026213755.1 Eurema hecabe
TTACAAGTCAATAAACCCTCCGCAACTTAACTTGTAAATATCATTCTATTTTTATGACCATTTTCGTTATAATGAGTATCATTATTCACCAAGAATGTTCCCAATTATTTCTCGAAAACGAGCGTCGACCTTGGCATCGCTAAAACGGCGCAGACCTATAGAAATTCAACCTGGGATGAACATTCAATTTCCCTAATGACAGGATCCGAACCTAATTCTATTATTTTCAACACAATATTAGAATGAATAACCAATAATTAGGAGACACAATGGGTTTTATCAGAACACTGAATGGCGCTTAGGCCAAGATCCATTAGCAAGACCAAATCTTAATGAATTAACGACATAGAAATTTGTTGGTACTGCGGCATCCAACTGTGTTTTATTCGAAAATTTCTTGACCTTTTCAATTCTTATAATAGCAGTTAAAGTAAAAAGAGTGTAATTCTACATATGTTTCCGTAGTGTTGCAAGTCTGTTATGCCATCCTTTTATTCCATGTGTTGTAATTATTATTTTTTCGTAATATCATCATTAAATGTTTAAGCGGGCAGCTGAATTTGCTTGGCAAAACAGGTTTGCTGAGTATTACTATCATCAAAGCCTTTTGAAAAGAGGGAAGAAAGGGACGATATAGATAGACTAATGTGTTTCTATACTCATTATATATTATATTAATAGCAATCCAATGAATATGGGTGACAGCAACGAAAGAGACCAAGAGCATGAAAGAAATGGCTATAATAATTAAAATTATTATGACCGAAAACATTAGCATAATAGGATATGTATTTTTTCCTTATACAAACAAAGTTTGACCTCACGCCGCTGACTTGGAAAGTTAATAAATATTTACGACACAAGCTCTTATACCATTCAGAAATGCCAACACCTTCCTACCAATTATTTGAAAGGGTTTGATTTATTATAATTGATGATTGAGATCGCTGAACCCTCACCTGAAAGCTATTCAAGATTCTGTATCCAATGTAAACACGTATTTATTCCATCGATGGTTTATTTCCAGTTTTTAGACAATTAAAAATTATTTTTGAATTCAGAATTTTAAATATAAGGTATTTAACTAACAATAGTTGTCTCCATGGAAGGAATCTCTTTTCCTGGTCGAGGAACTAAGACCAGATTATCTGATCAATATAACGAATTTCTTACCTCTTAATTTCTGATCTTATTTTAATATCAAAAAGGTCTTGCTTAGCCTTTATTGGCAAGATTTGCAGCGAAGTCAACCAAGACGTTGAAGACAGATCAGGTTAGCTCTAGGGCATAAAGAACCTTAAAACAACGAAAGACTTACAGCAAATATTAAAGGCTAACTCACCAGCTATCGTATAGGCCACAACCAAAACAACAATGCCGACATTGCTGAAGAGGAACGCTAGGAAGCCTCGCACATAGTCCCTGATGCGGGATGCGAGCCTGCGTTTACGGCGCGGCATCGTCACCTCTCATCCTGGACGGCAGCAATAAACCATAACAAATTGTTTCTGTAACACTATGTCATTTTGTCACGTTTCATCTGGAACAAAAAAAAAACATAAATGACGACAGATTGCATAAAGAGGAGTGTCTTAAAGCATATATTTTGTTTACGTTCGAACCTTAGACTGTTAAACAATTGTTAATTCTTTTAATTATTTTAAGTAGAACCTTACAATTATTATAGACACATTATTATAAACACTCAATGTAACGTCGACCCTGAAGGAGAAATCTTTATTACACCTTTCTTGAAGAACCCTGTGTCATCGCGGTCCGAGATTACTTCAGAAGGAAGCTCATTATAAGATCTTAGTGTGTAAATTTGATCTAAATTATTCTTACAATATAATCGGTCCAATATTAAACGATTTGCGCAATTCCTAATCCTATCAGGAGCCCCGCGTATACGATAGATTACAGGACATTAAACAAACTCAATACATTACTTATATTTAGTACTATTTGCTCAAATGTAAATTATCTGCATAGTATCAGAGAAGTGGACTGTGGAACGGTTATACAAATTGATATTTATTTCCTTTATTTATGTTTAACAGAGTGCAGAGTTACTCTGTTCAAAATAATAATTTATTTGCTGCATAAATCATTTAGGATGTAAACTTACTTCTAAAATACGTACAAGCAAAAAAGTACAGTCGACTACAAAAATGATCACACGACATTACAATTATTTGTAGTCGATTTGTAATGAATAGAGGACAAAACGTAAATTTCAAAATACAGGAGGATTAATTAAACTAATGAAATATTTAAGTGTTCTCATGTTTTATTATTAAATGCGATAACATACTTTTGAAATCGCCTTAATTAGTTCAGAGGAGGTTTGTACTCCTCTGAACTAATTAATAATGGATCTTGCCTTGACAAGTAGAACTACCGACTATCCGGTCTTTAGGCCCTGATGTTTGGAAGTCGAGAAGTATTATTATATAATAATATGCTAAACCTCGAGTAAATATCATAAGCGCGATTCAGAACTCATTGGTAGCGGTAACTACACAAACATAACTGATGATAATCTCGTAATATATTCTATTATTTAGGTTAATTTATTTATTTATTGATGATCATATTTTATGCTACAGCCAAATATAAAAAAAATATTATTATGAAAGCTATAACACACACGACCTAATAAATATTTCACGGCATATGAATTTATGTGGTTTCATCATTCAAACTAATTTAATATGATAAATTATAAATTATTTTAAGTTTTGATCCTATTAACATCAACTCAGGCGCCGCTACCAATTATATAAGGCGCGATATACCGATGCGTTTTATTTAATTAATTTTATTTATCAACGGCAATAATTCAGCCGGCCCAACGCGACATTGATGCTGTCCTTATCCTACCCGAAACTTACCCTACCGCCTACCCTACGCCTACTTTTTTTGTTTAAAACAATCCTCATACATCCAGGATTATTCTAAAAAAAAAGAATTATGTAAATCGGTTCAGCTGTTATGGAGTTATGCGCTTACGTGTTGGTAAGCCACTCATTTACATATTATAGATACTGACGTCATAACGCTCGCTTATAGGACACCCTAAAGTCTTTTTAATTTTAGGCTCGGACAGTAACTCATTTTTATTGTTTAACGTCTCCGGTACGCATGTTTACAATGTCATGACAGCAAGAACAATGTGTCAAAATTTTATTATTTATATATTTTTAGCGGCTCGTCTAACTGGAGCACAAAATTTAATGATTTTGGACGGAAGTACGCGTTAGTAACAGTTACATTAATGCCTACACTAGCCCCGCGGTTTTACTCGCGTTGTTCCCGTTCTCGGAACAATACCAGGAACTATGTGCTAATCCAGGGAGTAACCTATCTACATACCAAATTTCAACTAAGCCTGCCTAGCAGAAATCACTGACTAGTGATAAGGCCGCCATTTACATACACCTGTGTAATTCTTGATATTTGTTATTTTATGTAATTTGTGATTTTGGTATATGTAATAAGGGATAAATAAATAAATTAAACGCCGTTTATGCGTGAAATAATAACTAAAATACACACATTTCCACACACTTTCATATTTATAATATTAGTGCTTACATTATAAAAGTGACTTTCTTGAGTTGTTTTGACTTAGTAGATGTAAGTGTATACAGATCACTTTAAACTGTTATCGACTAGCAAGTAAAACCATTGTACACAGTTAGTCCGCGATGATTTGCTGATAATTTAGTAATTTTTAGACTCAATTAGGACACGGATTAGATAGCATTGACTTCAACGAAAAATAGAAGACACAAAAGCACCACACTTTTATTTTTCTACAATTTACGACACTATAAAATTAGTAATTGAACTGTATATAAAACACTTATCTATTATAGCTACCTATTTTATCATACAATACTCTTATATATTAACCAACGAAAGCAGCATCTCAAAATATCCACAATTAACTTCTTTAAAATATCCTTACAAATTAAATGGAAGTTCATTCACCTCTTGCTATGAGAATATTCTAAATAAATATCATGTTTCTTACAATAATTCTATGCAACGAGATGAAATTAAAACATAAATAATTCTACTGAAGACTCTTTGTTTATCTCTCCTAACAATACCTTTGTAATATTTCTCAGAAACTTGATACAAAAACTTCTTATTGAAATATTATTCCAGAGCAAACGACTTTTTCCAATAGCCTAGGTTTCATAACTAAGATATTAGTCAATATTGAACACAAAATATTCACTATGACAACTAAAGAAAAAACAAATCTAAAATCACACTAAGAAGTTGGAAATTTCGTCCGAATCTATCTCAAACAACATGTCGTTATCACTAAGAAACTTACCTTTAAAATGAACGCGTTATTCGAACATTATTATGCACTATAAAATGATAATATAGAGTCCGTTTGTATCGTATTATCTCATAAATTACGTAAACATACTTCTCACTAATATAATGTTTATGCCGAATACGAATATACGAAGCAGGTGAATCTTACGCCTTCCAATTCAGAACTAACCAATGTCCAATGGTTTAAAATATCATAGATTAAAGAAGTCTCCGACGTGGTATAAATATTTGCATTTGAGCATTCATAATATTCATACGTTGATGTTATTATATTACTGCATTAATAGACAAGCGACAGTTTTTGTCTATAGACATCCGCAAAGCTGGTTACTTATTGGTAGACTAGCTGACCCGTACCCACTTCGTTGGGCATAATAGTAATAATTCTTTTTTTTTGGTTTTGTAAACTCGGCAATAATGTGGCTTTCTATCGGTGAAAGATTTTTTTAAATCGGTTCATTAGATCCCCAGAATACCCCTTACAATCAAACAAACACAGAAATTTTACTTCTTTATAATATAAGAATAGAAGTATAGATTACGATAGAACTTAATTGTCATTACGAATAAGAGATGGGTTGGAAAAAAATACTGGCCTCAGATATTATCACTTGACGTTACTAAATATAGAATGTATTTTTTATCCTTATGAGTAGGTACATAAGGATAATAAATACATCTTGGAACAAGCCGAGTTTTTTTACAGCTCTTTAGACAGTATGTTTTCTAAGCTCCAAGAATTTTAAAAACCCAAACCGAATCAAATACATAAGATAATTTTTTTTATTCAACATTATGCCACAAATCATCTGAAGCGAGTTATATTCTACAATGGGATACACTTTTGCATGAGACTTTACGTTTCAGGAACAGAATGTTTCAGGGAACAGAGAGTGCAGTAGTGAAATCCATATTCAAGAACATACAAGCGAATCTCTTATTATGCGCCGTTTTCTTTATAATTTGCTTAAATCAATAAGCTAGAATACGAAACTATACATTATCTTACCAATTCATATTATACGTACATCACGTACAAACATGGCAAGCTTCAACGTTATACGTAATTATGCTAGCTATGGGTATAGGCATATACTGTTCTCAATGAGCTAGTAGTTATCAGCTTATCACCCCTATTTAACTTGGTTAAGCACTCGGCTTTTGATCTTCACTGTTGCGAACTTTACTACGATAACTATTAAGAGTATAATTTTATGTTTGATTTCTTAAGACCAATAAACTCAGTAAAGCAAGTACATGCTGGCGTTAATATTCTTTATAATATTATTTATTGTAATTTTTAAGTAACTGTAAGTAAGTAAGTAAGGACGGGCTAGTGTCCGCTACTCGACGACTATGTGCGCCTATTTTGCGTGATTATAAGCTTTTATACTTATTATGTCTTTAAAAAAATGTATCTACATAAATTTAATTAAGTCTTAACTGTGTCTTTATATGCTAGAAAAGTAGATATAATCCGTGGATCTATATTATATATAAAAAAGGACAATTTTCAGATTAATAGATTATATCTATACTAATAATATTATATAAAGAAGTATAAACTATACTGTGTGTTTGTTAAATTGTAAGGTTTAATCTCGAAATCTACTGAACCGATTTTAAATATGATTTCACCAATAGAAAGCCACATTATTGGTGAGTATTATAAGCTATACTAAAAAAAGATTGTTAACATTATGCCCAACGAAGTAGGCACGGTTCCGCTAGTAATATATAAAATAATGATTCATGATGCAGCCCGTACATTTATAGTCATTCGTTAGTTTACAATCTCGCGAAATATAACAACTTATTCATATTTAAATTAATATGACACTATTGATACTTTCCAAAAAAATCCCAACATCACAAGAAAATATAAAGAAAATTCTAGCCACATCTGTTTCCGAATCTTTGACCGACTCGTCTAATTTTAGGCTGCGCGTGCGACGGCGTTCTCGTATCAGTTATAGCTTTTATTGTACCACCGTCCGGTGTATTTCGGGATTGCCTCTAACTAACTGCACTTGTTAATAGGATTTGTTAAGGTATTAACAATGAATGAATTTGTTAAGGTAAAAACAATCCGTCTAAAATGCTAATGTTAGATCTGAACACAGAAGCACGCTATCCTGTAATAAAAGAATCATCATATTCGGCTAACCCAATCCAAAGTCCTAAGGTATTTTTTTAGTATCGATAAAAAGAGTATGGTGTAAAAACTGAAGAAAGCTAAGTTAAAAATTTTCATTTCAATAGTCGGTTGTTAACTAAAAGACAGACTTCGATAAAGATATTTTATCAAGAATACAACAGCTTTTTATTAAGAGTGAAAACACTAAAACTAAGAAAATACTTTTTCAACTAACTTTAAAGAAAAACATATTAAATTTGATAACGCAAGATAGCTTTAAGAGTAGTAATTAAATATTATAAACTTAATATTTTACATAACTCTACTATAATGATTAATAAATGTTGGTTCAACAAATTTTGACAATTCTTAAGAGAAATACTAAAGAAACTATGTCTAAAGAAAAGATGAGGTCAGCCGATAATTAATTGTGAAGAGACGGTCGCGAGTGACATTCGCTAAATCAGTTTAGTTAAAAAAATACATGAATTAGTTGGAAGATGTCATCAATTATTCACCGTGAATAATATTGTCAGTCAAATTCAAATATAATTTCTTTATTCAACTAAACTACATGTAGTAACACTTTTGAATCTTCATTGTATTACAAAACAATAGTTTACTACCGGTTCGGAAGCCAATTTCTGCAGGGACGAACCGATAAAAAACTATGATAGGTCATGTTAAAAAGCTTCAATACTCATTAAACTATATATCTAACAAAGGTCAATCACTACAATATTAATCTATTCTTCTATACTAATATATTATAAAGAAGTACAGTTTGTGTGTTTGTGAAATTGTAAGGAGTAATCTCGGGATCTACTGAACTGATTTTAAAAATTCTTTCACCAATGGAAAGCCCCATTATTGCTAAGTGTCATAGGCTAAATAAAAAAAGGATTGTTAACATTATGCCCAACGAAGTGGGCACGGGTCCGCTAGTAGATAGGTACATAAAATGGGTCGTCAACGAGAGAGCGTGAAGCAACAAAATATAATATATTATTTAGTTTTTTTTATTGATTCTTGATGGTATTTAAAAACCGGATAGCAAAGGACCATCTGATCAAAAAACAGACGCAAAGCTACGTGCATCACGAATGCGTCGCCGGCCTTTAAATACAGCGAAAAGAAAATAATTTGTGACAAACGGTAATAAATGATGGTATTTTAATTTAGTTAGTAGTTATTAGGTAACCTAAAAGGTCACAAAACATCAGTCAACAGACCAAACCTACTGAAAGCTAATATAAATATTTTTGAAGTCTTAAAAGCATTTTCATTTTCTTCATCATAATATTATTATAAAACGTGTAAATATTTACATTAGTATGCCGAGTCTACTATTTATCAAAACCACTTGATATTTCTTACAAAATGTAACTAAAGTTTAATTTAATATTATAGTAATAACAAGGGCCTAAAAGTTTTAAGTAGGTAATATTCCTAGTTTTCCAATTATAGAATTATTCCGCATTGTGCGCAATAATGCTTACCGTTGTATGTTCTAACTACATCTTTCTTCATTCATTTATCGAAGACTCTCAAAAGTACTAAGTAGTGCTTTCGTTTGATGCATGCAATTACAAATTATGCAGTGCCAAAAAATTATCAAATGTTTTTCTTTAATTTGATATGGAAATGTCGCATTATGCCCTGTAATTGGAAAACTAGGATTATCTACTATCCTAAAAGTGTTAATTTTTTTCAACTATGATAAGAAGCGAAATAATATTAGTCAGTTCTGAATCGCGCTTATATTACTTGTTAGACACTAAAATATAAAATACTAGCTGTTGCCCGCGACTCTCCCCTTATTACCCTTTTTTCCAGTTAAAAAGCAAGCCTTTGTTTTATCTCAGGCTCTAGACCATCTGTGTACCAAATTTCATTATAATAGGTTCAGCGGTTTGGCCGTGAAAGCGTAAAATTATAAAAAGTTTCAACCCCTCGCGCAACCTTTTGGAGGTTGATTAAAAAAAAAGTAGCCTATGTCCTTCCCCAGGCTCTAGAGTCTAGACCAACGGTCAGCAACAGGCGGACCGCGGTCCGTTTGCGGACCGCGAAAGGTTGAACCTCGGACCGCCAGGCCTGCGTTTTTTAGAGGACGCAATTTTATTTTTTTGATGTGTAGGGGTCAGTGTAAAGCAAAAACCAAGTTTGTGGGGTCACCACCCTTGTCCCACAGCCGTATATACGATATATCTCTTAAACTATTTATTTGATAAACAAAATTGTTGCAAATTAAATTCTCTACAATTTTGGTCCAGTAACTTTCTATCGTAGAACTATAAATAAATAAGCTATAAACGAAAATCTTCAGAAATTCGAGAGAAAAAATTTTTTCGAAGTAACATTTTTTTATCATTTTACGAAAAAAAATATCTGACCATTTTTGTAGATCGTTTTTTGAAGAACAACTTTTATTCGCATAATTTTTTCATTATGGGCTACAGTTAGGGTTTTATAGGGCTCCGAAGTGAGTACTATTTTTCAGTACACTTAACTATACCTATATTATACGTATGTAGCTATTTTTTCAAAAATGATTTTTTTGAAAAACAAATATCGTTCGAGATTAACAGACACTCACTTAGAAGACCCTCTTCGAATTAGCAGTTCTTCACGAGAACCAAACTTTAAAAACAATGCCGATGCAATTTTTCACACTACTTTTAGGTTATAAATAGCTGGACTTATTATTGTCAGTTGTTTTTTTTCTGGACCTTTTAAAAATTTACCCTACTTAAAACTACTTGCCGACCCCTGGTCTAGACCATCTGTGTACCAAATTTCGTTCTAATCGGTTCAGTAGTTTTAGCGTGATGGAAAGACAGACAGACAGAGTTACTTTCGCATTTATAATATTAGTATGGAGTACTTTTATCGAATAAGTTATTTAAACTTCTTTCTGCATTTTTAAGTGTAATTAAAGAGTTTTACAAAACCTCGTAACGAATCTAAACAACATTATTTACACAGCCGCAATTTTATGGCAAACCGTAAAATTGTATTTCGTTTTGACAGTTGGGTTTATCTGGATAGCCAAACAATAAACACTAGGCCTCCTTTTAAATAAAAAAAACTATTATAAAAATAGTGTAATTTATACCTACTACCTTTGTTTTACGGTTTTACCGCGTGACCGAAAAGAAACATCCAGAACCTGTCATTTATTTCCTTTTGAAAAATGACTCTCGCAAGTCGCAAATAAGTGACTGCTTTTTTTATCGCAGTACAAACAGAATAAACGTCAAAGTAATAATAATAATAATAATAATCATTTATTTTCTCTTAACAAAGGCAACATCAATATCACAAACACATTAACAGAAATAACAATAAAAAAAAAAAATAATAATAATTGCAAAACACCAACGCGAACAAATATTTCAAAAATCGAAGTCGTTTCAAGTCTTATTCATGTCGGAACGAGACAGAAAGATAAAACGATGTGATCATAATATTGTGTTGCACGTGTTTTGAAAATTTGCAATTTCTCGATCAATTTACGATATCGTGTTAATACTTCCAAAGATTCTCCGTCAAACACAATGTATCATTGTAAAAAACAATTTTTATTCCTATTCTATTCATTCGGTAGATAGATATTAACTTTTTAGATCATAAATCTGATTCCACAGTATCTTCAGTAGTAATATGAAAATAAATCAAAAAATGTGTTGGTAAGCGCATAACTCAACTTCGCCTGAAGCTCTACGCCGCAATGTCGATTTTGATTAATTTTGACTTTTCATACAACTTTAAGTAACTCCGATTAAAAATAAAAATTGAATAATAAAGACAAAATCTCGACTTACCTTAGATTATAAAAACTCGATTCTACCGCATCACATTTTATTTGGAACTAAAAACCTGCACTACTGGGAATGTCATATCACTGACTATAATTATTAATAATCTTATTCTTATATTCGTACGCATATATTTTTAAATCTCCTTTCCAATACAAGTGTGTTAACTGTTAACTGTTATGTGATTCGAACGTCGAAACTTGACGTTTTTTCAAACAAAGCTGTAATTGTCAACGACCCAAGGTCCTATTGGCTCTCACTAAAATTCTGACACGTCTGTCATTACATAAGTCAATTGAACAACTATTATAAAAAAAGATCTCTACTTTCATTAATCATTATAATAAAATACAAGACTAACATTATAAAAATACCATGAAAAATTGTATCAGCTAATTTATTGTTTACTTAGCAAATTTATTAATTGTCACACTTAAAATATTCGTTTATCAAGATTATCGCCGAGCTAATTTATTGGAGCAATAATTTAAGTCACAGTGGAATGCTAATAGTAATACATTGTAGATATAAATAAATTAATGTAACACAATTTTACTTTAAAAAATACAAGACATCAAAAATTTTGCAGTATCATCACTATAATATAATAAAAGCTGGCGCGAATGGCAAATTGTTTTTATGCTGGGTGATCCATTTATCGAGTATGCCTTTAGGGCCAAAACTTTAGGCTATAATATTATTATAACGTCAACGTCTGCGAACAATAGAAACGAGCAGCAGTAAAATTTTGCTAAAACTGGCAAAAAATATTCATTTTTGTTTATAATTTATAATTATTTTCTTTCATTTGTATTCCTTTGCGTTCCCTGTGAAAACGGTTGAAGATACCTAAAAATGTTGTATGGAGACGAAGTCGCGAGCTAGTTGAAAATAAAATTATCAAGCTAAATAATTTATTATATTACAAACAAAAACACGCCTCAGAAGCATAATCATCGCTATTACAATTCCGATTTGTGCATTTGTATAAGTTTTTAATATTCTGCTAAATAATTAAATTACAAAGTGTGTAATGAATATTATAATCACTAATTTTATGTATGTCCAAATTCAATATTGATTTTCACGCCATCTACTGATATTTACGACATTTACAATGGTCTAAATTGTTATTATTGCTTATCTGTTAACTGAATAAAGTTAAATTAAAAATACTGGCTTATAAATATGTGTGATGTGTTTAAATACTGCTATGTTTTTTATTAAAAAAGGGAGAATTTTAGACATTGTAAATATACCCATAGATTATTTGTATCATCTATGGCACTAGCTGTCAACGCTGCCGTCAAACATTAGTGACTTTAGAGTTTAGACTTATTTCAATAGTTCTCTTTTGCTTTGACATTTTGTTCAAGCAAACGTTCATTTTACGGCAAAACACGTTTCGTGTCTTAAGACTTAAAGTAAGTGATTAATAAATAAAATATTAGGGATTCAAAGTAAAAAACAAGTTTAGCGACGTTTACTGATATAATAAAATGTAATAAGTGTTCAGTAATTGCAGATTTGTTTGGATTAAAAATCGGGTTAACATAACCTGTGTATTGCGCGTAGTACAAATAAAATTTTATAGTATTGTTCAGGTTTTTTACTATGCTGTGTATTACATAGAATTGTTGTTTGTTAAAGTGATATTTTTTTAGAATGCGTTACGTGGCCGCGTATTTATTGGCTGTTTTGGGCGGCAAGGCGTCCCCAGCTGCTGCTGACATCGAAAAGATCCTCAGCTCCGTTGGTATTGAGGCTGATGGCGAGAAACTGAAGAAGGTCATCGGAGAACTCAGTGGCAAGACCATTGATGACTTGATCGCTGAAGGTATGTAACACGTGTGGGTTATTTGGACTAAGCAAGTTCTTAGCACCATGTGGATAGCATAAGCATATGCAACGACTGAACGTTCCATAGCGTTAATATAACCCTTTTTTTGTCTAGAGTAACTCTAAAGTAGTATTTCTATTAACTTAGTCAACCTAGCTCTAAACCAAACAAAACTTCTACGAGGTTTTTGTTAGTTAATGTAATGTTATTCATTTTCCAGAAGTATAAGTAACTATACAAACTATATAAACTTGCTGTTTTGCTGTTATTCAAAATAACAAGCGTTTATTTAAAGTGATGATTCTCAATTAACCATCTTTCGTCTGAACGACATTGCTGCTACCTTTCATACTGAGTCTATCACCTCCACCATATCACTATCGAGCATGTGTATTAAGTATTAATGGTTTTAACCATGTCCAGGTCGCGAGAAGCTGTCGTCCATGCCAGCTGGAGGCGCAGCGCCGGCCGCTGCCGCCGCACCAGCCGCTGCTGCTGCTGAGGAGAAGAAAGGTAACATATCCCCCATTGTAATATATTAAACAAAGTTATTCATTACACTAACTCAAGAATGACAACAAATATGGCTGTAAATCTGTGGACTGAATAAACTGATCAATTATAACCAAGAGGTGGACATAGGATACTTTTATCCCGTTCCCAGATGAAAAATAATCATCTTGAAATGATACTATAACTTTTTGACATAACTAGTTAGGTGTTGGAAATTATAATTAAAAGTGAACTATATTATTTATCTACAAGTTGCAGTTTAAATGTTTCTTGATACTAACTGTATAATACGATTGAATTGAAAAATAATAAACAGATAAAGTAACTTAATACTATCATTATCTTTAAACTGTGACTGTTAAATTCACATCTTGTCAATTTTAATGACGTCAATGTTTTATCCTTTTGCCTAAGCTGTTAGTAGTTTTGTGCTTAAGAGTTTTTTATATCACACATCCATCTAACTTTATTTCAAAGGTTGTAATTAAAATGATGAGTAATTTTATCACCATCTTTCGACTGAGAAACAGTGCTGTTATTTTAACAAATACTGATATACATATTATCTATATGAGACTGTTCTCATTAAACAATGATTTTTAACCTATATAATATAACAATTACAGAAGACAAGAAGGAAGCCAAAAAGGAAGAGTCTGAATCTGAAGATGAAGACATGGGCTTCGGTCTTTTCGATTAAACACAGCTGTGGTAAGATTTTGCTTATATTTCTAGTTTTCAAATTATAGCACTAGACCACATGGCACATTGATAATGCTGAACGTAGAAGGCTACGCATTGTGTTAGCACTCATACCAAATCTAATTCAGTTTCCAATTTGTTTTCCTTGGGCATAATTCAGAATTGTACACCACCGAGTTGCACTGTGCTACGTAATCGGAAAACTTGGAGTAATTTAGTGACTTACAATCATGTTCATGCATTATGGTTTTAAAATGCATCATTTGCATTAAATTATATATATTTAAAAAATTGCATTTGTACAATTTATTCATATTTAAGAGTTAGTTGCTAGACTTGAAGATTTTGTCTTTATATGCTTTTATTTGTTTTGCATTTATGACTTTACAAAAGTTTAACCATATTTTGCCAGTATTAGACCAAACATAGTTTTGTGTGCTTAGTGCTCATGATTGATTGACTTATCATTGGTAGAGTTAGCGAAAAGACACTTGTTTTCGTCTAGGTTATTATATTGTAGGGATTTTCTTGTAGTGTGGCTTTATTTAAAATATTGTTGGGCTAGAATTGTGGAGAGACTAATAGGGTTTTTTTTGTTTCAGTTGTCAAGAAGTACGCGGTTTTATTCCAATTTTTGGTATAAGTGTAACATGACGGCGAGTGTGTTTCTATGAAATATATCTTGCTAAAAACATAGAGGTTGTTTTAATATCCAGTATTGCCATATATAAGAAATTCCCATTCACTGTACTATACTGTGTGTTACTAACCTCCTTTTATAAGAATTTAGAACTTATTCAGTAGAACCTCGGTAAGTTAAAGTCCAAGGGAAACACAAAATTTTAAGTTTAAGACGTTTTAAGTTATCAAGGGTCTATGTTAGGGATAGGTTAATACAGAGGTAGTTATGTACATATGTATGTACACCAAATTGTATCCCAAATTGAGCCGTAACTTCTTTTCTTTTTAATCCATTTTTCACTGCTTCTATAGCTTTTAATTCATTAGCGTAGGTGAGTGTTGTTAGTTTTCTTTTTGAACTCATTTTAAGCAAGTTTTATCACAGTAGTAAAGCCATGTTGCCAGGACAATGATCAAAAACTTATGGTCTAAGTAAGCCGTTGTCTTAAGGCTTACCGCCGCAAAGCTTTAAATAATTTCTAAGAAGCAAACAAAGGGTGACATAATATGTATTGTTTACGTCCATAAATTACGTGAGGTGTTTTTTTTTAATTTTCTGCCCCTCCCTCCCCCCCTTGCCTATTTTGAGTTACAGAGGTTTTGGGCTCTGATGGGAAGGGAACATATTATTTTTTGAAGTTAGAGGTATTTAAGTTACCGAGGTTTGACTTATCGAGGTTCTACTGTAGCGTCCTTGCTTGACGACTACACACTTTGGGAGTTGTAATTAAACAACCTTTCTTGATATGATAAAAATATAATATAATTTCTTGATATGATAAAATGATGTGTGTGAGCACGCGCGATCGAACTTGATACACCGACGCGAACGAACTAACTGATTTTAAAGTAATAAATTAATGCGTGCTAAATACGCTGATGATGGCAAAAGTATCAAATGTACGATTTGGATCGTACATCTACTGTAATTGTTTTGAAGCTTAGTTAAGAAGTTTTAGTGTTATAAACAAGTCTAAAAGTAATGGCTTAAAAATGTACAGAATAAAGAAATGTACCAATAAATCTCTGCATAGTGATATTTGAATAACTGTAACTGCAATATTGCCTGTAAGTTACTGGTTATAAATATTGAAATTAAAAAAACCAATGAGTTTGTTGTATTACGGTATGATATAACTTGACAAGCACTTTTTAGTTTTTATAATTAAATTTTTATTAAGCCACAAATTTATTTATACGAATCATATCGTGGATTTGCAGACCAATACATGAGACGTTTCAATTTGCATAATTTTGCCAATAAAGCTATGACCTTGGACCAAATTGGTCTGCATTATACATCGCTGTGACAGAAATGATACGGAAAGTTAACTACTACTTGTATTAAATTTTACGCAAAAACTTATTTGTTTGTATGGCTATTTTATTTTTAGTAAAAAGTGATAACATGAGGTTTTCTAAAACCGCAACTATGTGGTGTATAACTTATCAATGTTATTTTTCTAACTCAAATTATTTTATTTCAATTTGAATTAAAATTCATACGAACTCAGGTATACTAGTTACCTGCTCCAGCTTCGCACGCATACATTACACTTATAAAACATTCCTTTTAAATAAAAAAGCGCAACAAAGTCCATTGCGTGGTTTTAAATCTTTAATACCTTCCACGCATAATTAATAGAAACGTATTAATTAACTTTAAAAACGAGTAAAGTTATAAAGTAGCTAAAGGTGTAATATCTCGACAGAATCAAATACCGTTTGACATTTAACCGTCCAATATACACGAGACTAAAGACTAAGAGTTAAAACTGTTACAATGAACAATGACTGTTTGATTTGATATTAATTCAGTTTGGCATTGAAATCGTTGGTGGACAGCCGAATAACGATGAGTTTAAATAATAAAGTCGCTTTAATAACCGGCTCTAGTTCCGGCATTGGCGCGGCTATTGCGAAAAAATTTAGTGACGAAGGAGCTCGTGTCGTCATTGTTGGTCGAAATGTAAGCAAACTGAATGCTGTAGCGGCCCTATGTAAGGACCCTTTAGTCCTTAAAGCTGAACTGTGTAAGGATGAAGACATAGTCAGAATATTTGAAGAAACTATCAAAAAGTTCGGCAGACTGGATATTTTAGTCAACAATGCAGGGACCAATGTTATGGGCAGTGTATTAGGCGGAGACGTTATGAAGTCCTACAATATAGTCATGAACTTGAACTTTCGAACTGTAGTGCATTTAACACAGCTATGCGCACCACATTTGGTGTCAAGCAAAGGATGTATTATCAATATTTCTAGCGTCAACGGACAAAAAACTTCGCTTATTCCCGGTACGATGATGTATGGGGCGTCCAAAGCAGCACTGGATCATTTCTCAAAGGACGTGGCTCTGGAATTAGCTCCATATAAAGTAAGAGTGAACGTGATAAGCCCTGGGCCAGTTTTCACGGACATATTGGAGAACACAAATGCCCCTATAACATGGGAAGATGCAGCAAAACAAACTGCGCTTGACCGAGTTTCGGAAGCGGAAGAGATTGCCGAAATGGCTTTGTTTTTGGCGAGTGACAAAGCGATCGGAATTACCGGGTCCATAATGGTGGTTGATAACGGTACATCTTTAAAAAGATAGCTAAAAAGTTTAAGCATTCTTATAATAGAGGTGTGTTTAAAGTTATGTTTAAGCTTAATGATGGGTACATACTGCATATATTATAAGGGTATTAATAATGGAATAAGAAAATAAATTCGTATTGTTTTTATCAGTTACAACTTAATTTGTTTGTAATTAAAGTACCTACCTAAACATATTATTTTGATCCTTGAATATTTTCTCGATTACAACACAAAGATCGAGAAAATTCCGTTTTGGAAATGATATATTAAATGACACAAGACATTCAAAATTATGACTATAAACAAATAAAATGTTGAGAAAGTATTTCATAATTTTAATTTAATAAATGATTCGCTCATTCTTTTTTGTCTTAAAGTTTTAACTTTGTTTATGATTCGGCAATGATTCAGTTATCTTCTGTATTTTGTTTCAAAGGTCGATCGATGGCTGCCTCATTCACTACAACAACAACAACAAAATACAACAAAAGAAAAAATAAAAACATAAATCTTTAAGCATCTTTGAACGCAGGTGTACAAAGGTTAATATGCTTTAATAAAATACATTAAAACAAAATAAATATGAATATAGATCGTACTTAGAAGACTACTATATTAAAAACTTATAAGTTTCATTATTATAATTTAAGTGAACCACAGGCATACCTATATGTTTGCTTTTTTTTAATTCATAGTTTTAACTTGTCTATGATTCGACCGTGCACCAGATAACTTGAACAAATAACTAATAAGTATTCTAATTAATTATCAAACCATTAGTCAACCACAAACATACATTACTTATCTATAACAGTTAATGTTCAATTTGTTTCAAAGGTCGATTGATGGCCGTCTTATTCGGTAAATGATTTACTTATAGGCAATTATATTATATTAAATAGATATACCTAATAATAATTAATAGACAAGGACGCGTTCCCTCCGGTCATGTGGTGGCCGTTCCTGTTTTATGCATTCACGCGCAATTGACAAAACCGTCTCTTTTTTTTCCTGTTGATTTTATCATTTATCTATTTCTTTTCTATCGTTTTCCTAACAACTGTATGGTGGTATGTTAAAATCAAGCGGCGCGGTTGCGGAACGTATACACAGCATAGAGGCGGCGCGGCGGCGGTATCGTTTACACGAGCTCTAAGAGCTGTTGTCTTTAACAACAAAAGAAGTAAGATCTAAATCGGTGTCAAGTCCGATGGTCCTTCCTAAAATTTATATCATTTCTTCCTGTGACTTAGTATCGTTTGGATTTCTCATAATCCTTCCACATTACATAATTTATTATAAATTAAGGTTATGTACCTAAGATAGCAAACCAGCGAAAATGGTAAAAAAAAACAGGGAGAGTATCTTTTAAGGTAAAGTCAATCTTAGGGGTTGATCAAATTTAGTTATACAAAAAAAACTAAAAACATACGCAGAAGTAGGTACCTACTTTAAATTTATTCTTTAATCATGACTTGAATAACAAAAACTCACTCTAATCGTGATTGCAATAACAAAAACCGGTGCGATCGAAGAATAAATTTAAAATAGAAAATAAATTTTGTTAATAGCTTAATATTTTGTAGGTTTTAGAAGCCGGACCGAGTGATAAACTTACCACAAACAAACCTGTTGCACGTACATAGAGCACATACTTTTTCAATTTATTTTAATCAGTCTCCTGCACTTCGCGGAGCCGAGTGCACGTTTATTTCGTTACTCAGAATTTAGCGACAATGAGTTTAAATAACAGAGTGGCTATCGTGACGGGGGCCAGTTCTGGCATTGGCGCCGCAATCGCTGAGAAGTTTAGCCAAGAAGGAGCCCGCGTTGTTATGGTTGGCCGCAACATTACCAAACTAAACGCCGTCGCAGCTCGGTGCAATGACCCGCTCATTGTCACGGCCGAACTGGCTAACGAAGACGACAATGTTAGAATTATCGACGAGACTATCAAGAAATTCGGCAAAATCGACATCCTTGTCAACAACGCTGCTACATCTGTATTCGCTAGCGTTCTGGTAGGAGATTTGCTCAAGTCGTGTGATGAAGTGATGAAGGTAAACTTCCGAGCGGTTGTGCAGTTAACGAAATTAGCTGCACCGCATTTGATTCAAACTAAAGGAAATATTATTAACATATCGAGTATCGGTGGGCTGTCGCCGTCAAAGGTACCAGCGCTAATGATGTATTCCATATCTAAAGCAGCTATTAACCATTTTTCTAAGGACGTCGCGTTGGAGTTGGCACCGCATAAGGTTCGAGTAAATATTATCAGCCCCGGGCCGGTCCGTACGGATATCTTGGAGAATACTCACACGCCAATTACGTGGGATGATTTTAGAAAGAAAACTGCGTTGGACAGAGTATCGGATCCTCAAGAAATAGCTGATCTCGCGTTGTTTTTAGCCAGCGATAAAGCTGTGGGTGTAACTGGTTCCAATTTCGTATCTGACAACGGAATGATGTTGAAGGGATAAGTAAGAATATTTATATAGCATTAGGTACTTTTATTTTTATGTTATTTTTACGTGTTATTTAAGGAATTTATATTGGCATTAAAATAAATGTTGTTTGCTTATTTGTCCTAATTGCTCTTTGACTATTGATAGTAAGTAAATTATTTACTTATGTTATCAATGCTTAATTATACATGTAGGTATAAATTTCCGAATCACACAAATATGAAATAACACGACAATGATACGCACATACTATATGTCTTTATCGCTTGCTATCTATCTGGTAAAACGTTATCATTTCCGACCAAAACAAACATCTACACATACAGAAAGCAACACTTTTTAATGTATCATTTTACTTCTAATTAAAAATTGTTACAACATTCGTTAAAGTTACTGTAAGAATTAGTATTTCGATAAGAATCTGAAGAGATAATCTTTTTGCTGAAAAGCAGCGTGGGCTATGTTGGACTTCTATCAACTAGTTTCATGACTTTATGCTCATAGACGTACCTATAACGCATAGACTGATAGTTCCTTAATAATCGGTCCGCCGTAAGTGAAGCCAAAACTGTGTAGGTATGAAGGTGATAACAGCACGTTCTTATACTCGATGACACGCACATAAGCCAACCGATAGTGTTGCTGCTATCTGCTAGAAATGTACCCTATAAATGTGGAAAAAACCCGTTTAGTAGTGGACCCGCTAAGTACACTACCTCATAGGTGGCGTGGGAACGTGTGCATATTATGACGATAACAACTTTTTTAACCTTTTGAATCGTTATATCTCAGAAACGGTGGCTCGTAATAAAAAAGTATTGATACATTTTTATGATAAACTTATGATCTACAATTCTGTCTAAGGTACTTTTATGATAAACTCATTTTTTTGCCCTTTGACCTTGAATAAAAAAATTTCCTTACAGGGGAATGATGGGGAACTTCTAGATATTGTTTATAATTATGTTTTGAACAATTTTACAGAAATTCAGCTTGTTGGGACTTTATGTAACTTCAAATGTCTAAATTGACCGGACTACTACGAAAAACAAAGGAATTTCGATTCGATGCACTGCGGCTACGATCTAAGTGAGTAGAGAAAATTTTCTAGGCTGAAATGGCTTCACTTTGCGCTCTCAACTGCTGTTTTAAGTACCTATTATTCTATGGTTACAACAAGAAAAAAAAACAGAAATAAATAAAAATATAATTGTACTTTCAACTTTTAACAGCTCCCCGACCCGAATGCTTCTAGTTGTTTAATTATTATGGGTGATCTTAAAGTTTAATTGGTTAATTTGGCTTTTTATTGTTTTAAATTCTCAATATTCAAAATATTTTTAAATACTTCGGCAGATCCAGACACAAACTGACCTTCATATTTTTCTTTTGCTTCTAAGAATTATGTAATACTTAATTTACACAAAATATCTTCGCTTAACTCTTCAAATGTCTTATTAAATTAAATTTTAAATAATAATTGAAGTTTATGGTTTTTTTTATTTGAAATAATTATATACATAAATTTGTTGATAAGAAAATCTTTACATATTATTTAAATTAATAGAAAATCCCTACTTTAATTACTTTTTTGTATATTACGAAGAGGGGAGACGAGCTGGACGTACTCCTGATGGTAAGAGTAACGCCAGCCCATAGCCAATGCAGTGCTACCCGGAACTTTGCTATAAAGCCCAACTCCGGGCACCGACGCACTACTTACAGTTATTACTTATTATTTGGTACACAGATTATAAAATAGTTTGTAGAAAAAAAAACTTCCATGTATCAAACACATAAACTTTCCTCTTGAATCACTATCTTATAAAAAAAACGCATGAAAGTTGGTTGCGTAATTTTAAAGATTTAAGAATACATACTTAGGGACAGACAGAAGAAAGTCGTTTTTCATGGTACCTCACATATTTATTATAGTCTAAACCATTAAAAACATAGTAAAATAATATCCATACTCAAATATAACGAATTTAGAGGCACCTTGAACGGCGTTATTAAAAAATCTTAGTTCATTGTTATATACTACATTATAATGTTTATAATATATACAATGAATATAAGAAGAAAGTATGAGACATACATGATATGTATAATGTATTTACATTCATAAGAAATATGCAAAATATATTAGAACATTATAAATATTACTTTTATCAGAATATAACAAAATATAAGACTTACGTATAATATATAAGACCATACGAGAGTTTAAAATAAAAATGTCATACTATGATGCATACGTCATAAATATTAATTAGCCTGCAGAAAAACAGTCTACGTGTTAAGGCTTAATCAGATTTATTCGCTGACACATTGCTCATATGTTTTCGTCAGGCGCCTTATAAAGAGCTGAAATTATATTTTATATATTAAGAACGATTCAAATTATATATCAGCGATTAAGTTTCTATTTAGATGTGATTGTGATGTAGTGTTTAGGTGCTAATGTTGTGAAATTTTATACATCATTAAAAAGAATATAATAAAAACATTTGCAACCATATATTTCTAATCACCAAGAAATTTGCGTTAAAACAAATGCAAATCGAATTAAAAAAAATATTCTTCACTCCAGCAACAAAGATCCATTGTCCGATACAAAGTTGGAGCCGGTAATAGCAATTGCTTTATCGCTGACTAGGAACAACGCGAGATCAGCAATTTCTTCAGGCTCCGATACTCTGTCCAACGCAGTTTTCTTCTTAAAATCATCCCACGTAACTGGGACGTGACTATTCTCCAATATATCCGTACGAACTGGTCCGGGGCTGATAATATTAACTCGAACTTTATGCGGGGCCAGCTCGGACGCGACGTTCTTTGAGAAATTTTCTAAAGCTGCTTTGGATACGGAATACATCATTAAAACCGGTGACTTTGACGTTCTTTGTGCACTGATACTTGATATATTAATTATGTTCCCTTTGGTTGCTATTAAATGTGGTGCAGCTAATAATGTCAACTGTAGAACTGCTCTTAAGTTTACCTTCATAACTTCATCGTATGACTTGAGCATATCTCCTACCAGAACGCTAGCTAGTACAGATATGGCAGCGTTGTTGACAAGGATGTCGATTTTACCGAATTTCTTGATAGTCTCTTCGATAATTCTAGCATTTTCGTCTTCGTTAGCCAGTTCAGCCGTGACAATGAGCGGGTTGTTGCACCGAGCTGCGACGGCGTTTAGTTTGGTAATGTTGCGGCCAACCATAACAACGCGGGCTCCTTCTTGGCTAAACTTCTCAGCGATTGCGGCGCCAATGCCAGAACTGGCCCCCGTCACGATACTCTGTTATTTAAACTCATTGTCGCTAAAACAGTTCCGTTCAGTTCAAAAGGTATACTCAAGTCTGCGAATTGCAGGAGACTGATGAAAATTCAACACTAAGAGCATATTTAAATGTCCTTTAAGAAGACATATTGCATGTTATGATGAAAATAGTGACAAAAAAGCTAATTTGAAATATTATATTAACTTGATCTCGTTTTTACATATTAAATAATAATTGTGTGCATGCAAAGGTGAAATATATATTTATTTTTGCGCAAAGCAAAGCAATTATGAAAATGATTTAGGTTTAACATTTTCACGTCATATTTGCTAATATTATAAATTCGAATTTATCTCTGTCTGTGTGAAACGTCTGTACCGATTGTAACCGAACCGGCATCGAATCGGCAGTAAATGATTGTTTTTTACCTGTTAATACGTACTAACTCTACGCGTTAAATATCATTTAGTATTTAACTATATAGGTCCCTTAATCAATAATTAATTAATTATAAGGTTTTTTCTGACCTAGTAATAATTATATTGATGAAGTCTTCGGACTATTATTGAGAGCTTGTATTGATAACTTACAATGTAGTGTTTTTTTTTTTTTTTTTATAACATAGGGGGCAAACGAGCAGGCGAGCCACCTGATGGAAAGTGGTCATCGCCGCCCATGAACACTCGCAGGGCTTGGCAGCTCTGGAGTGGGTTGCCGACCTTTTAAATAGATATACGCTCTCTTCTTGAAGCACCCTAAGTCATAATTTATCGGAAATACCGCACGAGTGAGCTGATTCCACAAGGTGGTGGTGCGTGGCAAAAAGTGTCTTTTGAATAGCACTGTGGTTGACTGCCAGCTGTTAAGGTGGTGCGGATGGTATTGCAGCCGGTGACGTGCAGTGCGGTGGTGAAATTCAGCAGCGGGTAAAATTCCGAAAAGCTCCTCAGAACATTCCCCATAGTATATGCGGTAAAAGACGCAGAGAGAAGCTACGTCTCGTCACAAGGCTAAAGTATCAAGCCGATCGGTAAGAGCTGTATCGTCAACCAGTCGAATTGCTCGATGTTGGATACGGTCAAGTGGAAGAAGTTGGTACTGAGGTGCTCCGGCCCAGAGGTGACAGCAGTATTCCATGTGAGTTAATAGTTGTTTGATATTCGACGCATTCGAAGACCTTAAATAGGTTTTATTGAGATGTTTATCATCAATTTTATATATAAGAAAATGTTTATGTTAAGGAGGTACACTAAGCAAAAGATTCCTTGTATTGTAATCGACCACCTCTTCCCATGTATAGTTGAAAAGCTAAATGCCTCATCACTGCTTTGCCGAATAGGGATTGTGATAAAGGGGACAGAAAAGAAGAAAATGAGAAGCCGATTAACGAACGATACCCTCTATATAGAAATATATAATCATTAGTGATATATAAAATGGCTCTCAAACTAGCATTACTATAATGACTGACTAGAAACTTATAATAAGCTGTAACATGTTAATAGCCCCTGATAATTTTTCCGGTAAGGAAAATTAGTCTAATTATTTCTAAACTACCGTACTTACACGCCTACAGACTATGGTAACATATTTAGAAGAATCTTTAGCATAAACTAGCAAATTTTTACAACAAAACTACTAGTGGTAAGAATTGTTAGGCGCAGTTACTGCTTCCTTTTTATTCGTGGGGAAATACTAACACATACCTTAAATCTCGGGGAGAGAGAGAGGGTTATGTCGGACTCATACCGACTAAAACTCCCGGTATAATAATCGTCAAAAATGTTTAGCGATTGACGAGAATCGTTAGAATTGCGCTCGTTGGTGCGAGAAAGACAACACGACTGGGACAACCAATCAACGCTCGCGCACATGACGATCACGCGCCCCGCGCGCCGCACCGCTACCTCTATACCTTATTTTTAACTTCTGCGCAGGTTTCGTTCACCGCTAAAGGAAATTGACGGTTACTATAACTGACTCTCTCTGCGATCGAGTTACGGGTGCTTTAGCGGTCTCTTCCGCAACCCCGTCTGAAGCAACGTTCCACGTTCAACGTAAAGGGTTGGATCTTAAAATTCTTAAATAAAATATCAATACATAGTATAAAACAAGTCGCTATCCGGCGTCTGTCTGTCCCTATATATGCTTAGATCTTTAAAACTACGCAACGGATATTGATGCGGTTTTTCTTAATATATTAGATAGAGTGATTCTTAAGGAAGGTTTTTATGTATAATACATGCATAATATGTGCGAGCGATGTCAGGGTGGTTCGCTAGTTAAATATAATAAGATTGCTAAATATATTTGGAATCATCATTTGACCTGAGTAATAGGAGTTACTATGTAAGTATTAAAGCAATGCTTGTGTATGTTATTTTATCTTGTTAAACAAAGGTCCGCTAAGCGTGGGAAGTAGTTGAAAAACAACCAAATTCCATATTATATAATTCCAATAGTTTCAAAATAGTGTCTATTAATTGATAACTGCATACCTATGTGTTTTATAATGATAACAGGCCGAGAATTTTATAGATAAAAAGTTAATATTATTTTAATCCGACACTTATACTTTGTAGATTAAACGTTTATTTACTAACTGTAGATAAATGTAGGTATTATAACTTAGCTTTTTATAACATAATAGGCAAACGAGCCAGCCACCTGATGGAAAGGTCAGCGCCGCCCATGAACACTCAGGGAGCTTGACAACTCTGGAGTGAGTTACCAGGCTTTTCAAGATATTTACGCTCTATGTTGTAAATGCTGTTTTTACGTTTAAAGTCGAGATCGCGGATAATTTTAAATTATAAGTATATACTAGTTTTTCATGCAATCGTTACATTGTAGTATGATAATATGTTAGTCATAGAGTAATTTACCTTGGCGAGACAAACGAAGTTGGATGCTTAGTGCAAACTTGCTGTTTGTGAGAATTAGACTTCTTAAATTAACTAGTATTTAACAATTAAAAAATACTACGATTAATTTTAAATTTGTGCTAAAATTTTGATACTCAGAGACTGAAATCCGTGAGTATTCTAGTATGTATTTGTATCAGAACTTTGAATTATTTCAATTAAAATTTGAAAATAAGATCCTTACTACTCATATACCTACATAGTATTAAAAAAGTCAAGTCTTCTGTCTGTTCATACTTTCTATGTGTAACTTAAGTCTATAACTACATATAAAGAGAATGCTTATAAAGTTTTCATTTTGAAGCAAAGCGCAAGACATGGTTTTACGCGAATTTAACGAGGAATAAGTAATTAGTAATTTGTAAAGTTTTTACTGTGGTTAAATATGCAAATATGTAATTATAGTTATTGTTCATATACATATAGTATCAACAATATCCAACTGCAAAAAAACTAGCAAAGTGTGAACGTGCTTGCTAGATGTTTCCAGAGTGCTATAATTTGTTTTTTTTAAGGCAAGAGTTAAATGGTATTTTTTAAATAGATACTAATTCAATGTTGTGTTGAAAAGGTAATAAGTACAATATTTTTATACAAATAAAAAAAATCCTGAACCGTCAAAATTAATAATAATTGAATTTAATGTATTTTATCTCGATAAAATGCAGATAGCAAATTAGGTTTGAAGAGTATTGATAAAATTAATAAAACATACGATAAATTGCGTCGACCATGGGCGTGTGATAAATTTATAAAACAAAAGAGAGAATAAGTACGTTTTTCCCTTTCTTTAAATTTTTTTATACCAAAATAACTTTATTATTATGAAGAAATAGTCGTTGAAAATTGATTTTTCTTTGTACTTGGAAAAAACTCCCAATCTAAGCCACATTATTTGCATGTAAGTGTTTGAATCGAAAATTCTCGACCAAATTTAAGCGCGTGCAAGCAGTACAAGGTAATGTATATAGTAGTATTCATACATCATTAATTATTTAAATCCTTTTGCAGTAACAATGGAGGTTAAAGAATTCCCATCTGAAAACGAATATAAGAAAGGCACTGGGGTAACCAGAAAGGATGTTGAAAAGATACGATTATGGCTGAAAACGCAACCACAATTACCAGAAAAGCTAATAACGGGTAATTTTTAAAAGTATTTAAATAAAAAAAATGCACAGAAATGCCTATTAATCTATAGGCTAATAAAAACTAACAAGTACTACTCAGAATTAGTAGAAGCTGTATTCACGTAGTAGTTATTTAAATCTAAAAGCCTTTATTCAACCGTATGTTATATGCTTTTTATTTTTATTTATTTTTTAATTTAGTAATTTCTACGTCGATCAGGTAGCAAGTATAGTACAATTATTATTATTGTTAAACTTTTAAGGTTTTCAAATTAAACATTAAAATATTGGATAAATAAAGCTGGTCCTTAAATAAACCCTACAAGGAAGTAAAGTAATTGATTACGAGTCAAAGACCTCAGTATGAGTAATTTTTTTTCCACGATTTGGGTTATATATAATCTATATAACCTTCTTTTCAGACCTGGACATAATTCTAACGTACTACAGCTGCAACAACAGCATCGAAGTGACCAAACAAGTTATGGATCTTAATATGTCTTTAAGAACGCTTTTTAATGCGTATTTCAAGGATCGTAAATTTGATTCTTCGATGGAGAGGATATTCGAACAACAGTACGGAAATTTTATCTCTTGATATCTAATTTTTCTTTATTTCCATCTATGTCAAAAAAAATATTGGTACTAAAAACTATGATCATGTTCTATAAATATTTATAAATAAATAAGGGGTATCTTCTTCAATTAATTAATTTATACAAAATTTTGTATTAAATGTTTTCCATAGAAAAACTATTTTAATTGTTTTTAAAGGCTGTACCTATATGTTAGGCGCTATATGCTATTTTTTCTGCTGTTCTTAACATAGCTTCTATATAGATTTATACGTAATTGTAGGGGCCAAGAAACTAGAAGCTAACTTAGTATAAATAACCCCATTATATTTTTACAGATTATTTGTAATTCTTCCAACTAAAACAAACAATGGAAGCACAGTTCTATACACTCAAGGAATCAAGACGGACCCGAATTTATTCGACCTCGCCGAGTATATAAAGTAAGAAATTATCAATAATTAAATTTTAAATGCTAATGCTTATAATAATTTTTATCTCGATACTTTTGACACTTTCAACTATTTTTCTCGAGATCAAAAGCAGCCTGTGTCCTTCCCGAAGCTTATATTTTACGAAGTACATTAAAATGCTATAAATTCAAAAAAGTGGGTGATTTTTGGAAACTAAAGTAAAATAAAAACCGGATTATCTTATAAACAAAAGTTAATTTTCCTTATTTATAAATTCTCCTTGCGTGATGCAAGGTTATATATCTGTGTTATTTTTAATGTTTATTATTCGAATCCAAGCTTTTAAATAAGTGAGTTCGTAGTGTCATCTTAAATATTGGATGTTATAGGTTAATACTTATGAATAATATTTAAAAAATGAAATCTCGTTTCAGAACGAATATTCTATATTTAAGTTGTACTTTTAGTATATTTTCAAAGTCAAACTCAAGCTTTAAGTAAATTAATATTATTATAGAGCTCTCTTCATGACGATAGACCTATGGCAGTATGAATGCGGAACAACTCCTGGGCTGGAGGTAGTGGTGAACTTAGCCGGGTATTCTATGAGCCATTTGCCCAAAATCGACCTGAAAAATATTCAACAGTTCATGTATTACGTACAGGTTTGTTTTTTTTATTAGCGTTAGTTCATATTCTATGGCAATACCGGGTTAAAGAGTGTCCTATGACTCCTATATGTTAATCCAGGATATAAGTTATGCCAAAATCTAGTCACGAACATTGAGTAGATTGTGCTAAAAGAGTGAAAAATTTGATACGTGTGTAGTGTGTACACCTATAGATAATATTAAGAAAGAATAAAGACTATTAAAAAAACTGTCACTGATTAAGAAACACACTTTAGTACTTTAATTACCCTTTCACGAAAATTTTTTTGAAGGTCTTGAAAGTGATACCATTTGTGGCGGCAGCCATCTTAGAAAGTAGTCATCAAAACACTACTGACTAATTCAGTATTCAATTCGATCCATTCGTTCAGGATTTACGACGCCACAGATACAAACACACTCTCATAGTATTTGCATCAACAAAATTTGCGCAGGCGCAAGTAACAAATACTACTCGTATTTCTTTTCAAGGAAGCAATTCCAGTCAAACTAAATAAGATACATATGCTGAACTCCCCATCATTTATGGACATTCTCATGGGCATGATGAGACCGTTCATGAAGAAGGAAATGTTTCTAGTGCCGCATTCAGACGGTTTCAAAGGAATACAGGATATCATACCACTGGAAGCCTTCCCCAAAGACGTTGGAGGAAATTTTAAAACTGTGGATCAATTGAAAGGTTATATTTTTATAAGAATTTTGTTTAAGTAACAAAAAAGTCAGTACACTATCAAAGAAAATAACTTCTAAAAATATGCCTCGTGAAGAATGAAAGCAATGTCGTTTCTACATAAATATTTATAGTATTGTCCCAACAATCTTTGCTTGTAAAAGGCAGAAAAGGCTGGTTGCTTAGAGACTTTTATCTCTAATAAGCTGGTCTCACTTTAATTATTATTTTAATATATTTAAGTAATTAATATCTATTACATTGATGAGGAGTACGATAGTTTTTTAATTAATTTTATTTTTTAGCTTAAGTGACTATAGCTTTTATACAATTTAAAGTATCTATATTAAGTCACGCAAATTATATTAGCCTTGAAAAATATGAATACTTCTTAATATAAAATTCATTTGCAGACGAAGTTATAAAGAAGATGCGTGCAAACAACTCTTTCTTTGAAAAAGAGAATAAGAAGAGAGCAGAAGAGTCGCTTAGATCTGGAAAGCCAAAAACTTACTCAGACATATTTGGCGGAGTTGATGGATCTTTTAAGAAAATCGAAATTGATTAACTACAATAATCTTCAATTATACAACATATATGTATATTTGCAAGTTCAATTGTTGTCTTTACCAAATACCAAAGATTAAAGAGTTTTTTAATTTTCCGTTTGTATTTTTTTGTTTATTTTAATACCTTTGTTTAAAAACTCTAACGTGGTCCTAAAATTATCTTAGATCCAGATTATGCCCATTATAAATATCTTGACTATCATTCTTGTGATCTTTGGAAAATGAATTATTCCCTTCCTTTATTCCCTTTTGTCACAGATCTCTTCCCTTTTCCTAATTTTTAAAAGTCGGTAAGGCAGACGTGACACTTTTAGCTTTGCGACTGTTCTGGTAGTGGTCACTTACCATCAGGCCTAATGCTCAGTTGTCCACCATCATATAAAAACCTAGCAACAAGCCCCGGCTTCGCTCGCATATATAATGCATGTATTATATATATACATCCTTCCTCTTGAATCACTCTTTCTATTTAAAAAATTTAAAGATTTAAGCATACATAGGTATATAGGGACAGAGAAATCGACTCAGTTTTATACCATGTAGTGATAAAGACATTTCCCACTAAATAAACGTGGTATAGAGTGTACAATCATAACATTGCTTTTCTATTTAATAAATCGAATTGTTTCAAAACTAATCTCTGAACTAAAAGAAATCTAATATAAACATTTTGGCATATTAGGCTTTACATTCAGTATTCACAGTATTAAAGACTTTTTAATACATATCACACTAAATTGTATATTATGCTATATTCTATGGATCATGGTAAATTACGCAACCCTTTAGAGTGTAGTATTTTATTACTTTAGAAGTTTCAAGATGTTATCATAGTGAGGTACCTACGATGGAAAACCTGGTAACATTAATTTGTTTACGTACCTTATCTAGGCTATCTTAATAACCTAACCTCAGGTCTTGTTTGTTAATAGAAATGTCCTGACCAATGTTATCAAATACATTAAATATTTGTATAGGTAATTAATTATTTAAAAATTTACTGATAACAAACATACATTGTAAGTCCAATTCATAATTATTGTACCCAATACATCAATAGTGTAATTTTAGATTGAATACATTTATATTTATTTTTCATGTGTAGTAGGCCTGGTATTGCTGGTTCAGTTCGATGGGGGTGGTTTTTTTTTATTCTATGAAGTAGTGAGACGAGCTGGACGCCCTCCTGATGGTAAGAGAAACGCCAGCCCATAACCAATGTAGTGCTACCCAGAACTTTGCTCTGGGTAGGGGTGCACTACATTGACGCTCCCCACTTTGAGTCATAAGATGTTAACTCATTAGCCCAGTAATCACGCTGGCTTCAGTGCCCTTCAGACCGGAGCACAGTGATATTTGTATATCACTGTTCAGGCGGTTGAATGTCTGGCACTGTGGGGGTACCCACCGGTCTCCTGCGAAAGAGACTTACCCCCGGTACGACTCTACAAATCTGAACAAATCTTCATTTTCCTTTACACAGGTAATATTCCTTAAGAATTCCCCCAGTGTGAGGCACATTATGGAAGTCTTTCCCTCTTAATATAAGATAAGAAAATTCGTGAATTTCATTTAAAAATCTTTATACATTATCTCTCTTTTGCTTTAGGGCCAATATCACCGGGACACCATGGCGGCGCAACCAGTCGTCGCTACTAAGAAATTTTTACAGCTCTATAGAGAGCCACTAACCTGGTGTCTATTTGGTTGCGCAAAGCTGTAAACAACTTGTTGATAGCGGCGACTGGTTGCGCCACCATGGTGTCTCACTGAAATAAAGCACTAAATTCAGATTAGTACGGCTATTTGCTTAATGTGTGATTATGAATGGACATAAAGTGTATATGTATTAAACAGTTACAATTTATTTTTGCTTGTTGCCAACCGCAAAATAACCATTGTAAATATTTTCCCTTTTTTGGGTCCCTAGAAGAGATCACTTTGTTGTTAAGATATTTATAAAAATAAATAATAAAAGGTGTTAAGTAACGGCATTTCACTCCATGTAACTAATTTGTGTCATAGACATTTGAATAAAATATCCAAAGATTGGTCAATTAAAATCGAATAACGTTTCCTTATTAATATGTTATTATCACCCGATAACATCTAGATTTTCTTTATATATGATTATACTGCATCGAATTTTGCGTAGAAGAATGCGTGGATAATAATATAATCAGTTTTTAGAGGATTTTCTGATATTATGTAACATGCATGACTTTACTTTTTACCATCACTGATAACCAAAACGCAATACGCATTTCTACCAATTTTTATCGCTTTGATATTATGGCTTGAATCCAATTTTTCAATACTTCTCATACTCATTGAGTAGAGCTCTACTTCTTAATCTTCCATTTTCATAGAACAACAGCGTCATGTAAAGGGGAGCCCTTTAAGGAAATATGACATTAATTTTTTTCGGTAGGAGGCCTATTTTTCCAACCCTTCCTTCTTTAGTCTTTCTATAACCCATGTTTTAGACTGGAAACACATTTTTGAAGTGCTTAGCTGTGCTGGTTTTTGTGAATTGGGGTAGTCGCTGACTATTTGGCAATCTTCTTGGTCACTTAAAACGGGTAAGAACTCTAATATTTACGTTCTCATACTTTTTTCTCATCTTAATAAGTTTCTTTCTTTTCTCTTTGGTATTATGTTGATCTTAATCATAAGAATTTAACATGCATATACGAATTGTTTCATAGGTACATATTAAACTTTTAAACCAACCAATATTCTTAACTACATATTCCATATATTAAAGTATTGCTGTATTCTTAGATTCAATTGTTAATATAAAATAATTCGAAGATACATAAATTTAACTACTCAATACTAAAAGAACATACATAACCGACGAAAAAGAAGACAAAGTTAAAAACAAACATAGGACACGACAAAACCTGGAAGCAAATACTAGATGTAATGATATGATATCAGCTTATCCGTTAGATAATAATTGAAAAGACATTGAGACAGCAATCATTTTGTAATAAACTGCGTTACGTGTGTGTTGATGTTATATGACATTTTCGGGTTTGGATTTCAACAAAAATTGGTAAGCATTTAAAGAAAGTGACCAGTAAAATTTACAGCTGAAGTATTATTAATTATTTGTCATTCATGAAACTAATAAGTACAAACAATTAGTTTCGTGAATGAAAAATAATGAATAATACTTCAGCTGTATAACTAATAGGTACTACAAAGTATAAACAAGGTCGCCTTCTGTTTGTCTGTATATTATATATGCTTAGAACATTAAACTCCGCTTCTGATTTTGATGCGGGATTTTTAATCCATTTTAATACATAGGATTTGATATGACGAGGGAGAATGGAGTAGGTAAATGTATGACTACATATTATATATTGCTTTTTTTAGTTTAATTCACATGTCATTAATAAACTATACCAAAAACATGTTTGTATACATTACCGATTGATAAATAGAGTTAAAACAAGGTTCAATAACGTCAATAGTCTACTTCAAACCGTAGGTATTATTATATCTACATCTAATTTGACTATATTAATAATATGTGTAACATGTACCTAAAAAAATTCTTAATGAGACTTCAACGATTATTAAGATAAGACTCATTAAGGAAAAGATAGATAATGATCTTCACCTTGCACTAAATTCATTGATAAGCCTCAATATTGAGGTTATTAGTGGCCAAATTTAATTAGGCTTAAGGAAAATATACATTAAATTAAAACATTCTTAGAAGTGTAAGAACCATGTCCCTAGACCAAAAGGGTCAGTTAAAACCAGGCTAGAACCACTGTCCAACCATATCCTTAGAGATGTTATTGCATTTATTCTCCTTCATTCTATCCCCTAATAAAAAAATGTATAGTGTGTTCTTTGCCTGTATTCGTCAAATACATTTTACCATTTGGAAACAGGCGTTTATAGATTGAAACATCGTAATGCATTGGACAAAACAGATTGTGTGGCAACGACATGTCTGTATTGATCTATATTTTTAGTTTTAACGTTCATAAATATCGCAATGTGATTTAAGTGAATAAATTATTTTCATTTTCGTTTTCAATGAAATATTAAATGTTCCAGCAACCATGGAGGTGAAAGAGTTTCCCGTTGAAGACGAGTATAAGAAACCAAACGGAATTAAGCCAGAGAATGTTGCTTTTATACGGGAATGGTTGAAAACACAACCCCATTTACCAGAGAAGTATATTACCGGTAAAGGTTTAGGGTATATTTTGGTAGAAAATACGAATCATTGCATGCAAAACTTCCTAACCGTTGTTTACGTCTTAACATGATTCATTTGTTGGCAAATTCACATAGAATTAGTTTTGCTTTAGGCTCGTCTAAATTACGACTTTTGAACATAACTAGTTCATAGTTCACGGTTATGGCCTGGCGATTCTCTTACCATCAGGAGGGCGTCCAGCTCGTCTCATCACTTCATAGAATAAAAAAAATGTGAGGAAACAGTCTGAAAGATGAACTTCTTTAAGTAAAACTATTCGCAACTAAAACTATTGCGTACAGGATTGTCTAAGGAACCATTTTTGCTTTCAAAATTTTCATAGCATAGCCTCGAAATAAAGGATTATAGATATAGTTCTACCGATTAAAATCCCACTGTGTTCCATGCAGACGTTACAACATTTTCATTAGATTTTTTTCATGTATTTCAGACTTAGATATTATTGTGACATACCACAGCTGCAACAAGAGCATCGAAGTGACCAAACAAGTTATGGATCTGAATTACTCCCTACGGACGCTGTTCAAGCCGTATTTCAACAATCGGCAGTTTGACTCCGCATTGGAGGAAGTATTTAAAAACCAGTTAGTTATTTTTTTTATGAAAGCCCTTTGGTGATTAATTATTCCATTGTCATAGTAGGTACTTGGTATATTATCCAAAAACGATCAAGTTGATGTTTTTTTTTTTATATTTGGATCTAAATATTATTATTTAGTTTTGGGAATTTTCGGCTCACCAATTACCTTTTTTCGGTGATAAAACCTCGTATACCAAAATACAGAGAATTCCATCTACATTACTCTGCAATAAAATAAGATGTATGAATCCTTAATTTTACGATCATTCTTATTGTTTTAATCATTATTATTTACATGTGCGCCGACATATACTATTTTATTTTTCAATAATTTGTTCTCTAGTTAGTTACAAGGGTCGTTACAAAACTCATTTTGATTTTATCCTAATATTAGATACGGAAAGATAAAGTTTGTAATGTTGTGTGACCTAAAACTACAAATTTTATCAAAAAATCCCATAATTTGTCTCCAAAAGCAAAGTAAAACCGCGGGATGCAGCTAGTAGGTAGATATAATAAACTGTCTAAAGAATGAAAATTTATAAAACTCTAAAATTTCAGAATATTCGTACCCCTACCAACAAAAACCAATGACGGACATAGTGTTATCTACATACAAGGTATAAACACCGATCCAAATGTCTTTGATTGTGCCCAATATATGAGGTAAGTTAATTTATTGTTAGGTATTAACTTATAATGATAATTAAGTTACATAGTATAAAACTTTCTTCCGTCCTTCCCTATGTATGCTTAAATCTTTGTAAATTCATTCTTACTACTCAGTGACGTTCCGGGCTTGCACCCGGAACACTGGTTCTTTTATCAGATACAGCGATTCAAAAGTAAAAGGTTTAATGTGCATACGTCATACATAGATACGGATTAAACCACGGGGCGGAGTTAGTACAGAATAATATACAAATATACTTTAAATATTTAGAAGGAGTATCGTAGAGGAAGTGGGAGATGTAGGCTTCTCCCAACTAATGATCGTTGTCGAGAGATTGTATATATATTGAGCCCAAACAAATTTTATAAGCGCGATTCAGAACTCGGTGCATTACTAGCGTCGTTACAGATAATTTAATATTCTTCTAGAGCCTTCATGATGTGTGTGGACTTATGGCAATATGAAAACGGAACAGCACCAGGCTTGGAGGTGGTGATTAACTTAACTGGTTATACCATTGGTCATATGCCCAAAATAGATCTCAAAAATGTGCAAAATTTCTGTTATTATGTACAGGTTGGTAAAGTTAATATTTTGTTTAATTTTTTCCTAATTTACTTCCAAAAATATAATTTTATATACATACATAATAAATAAATGTGTACTATGGCTATACAACGTTGCAAATGTACGTAGTAATGTTTTTGAACTAATAAATATATTGGTATTAATAATAGAAGTACCTAAATAACTAATTTAAAAAACTCAATGAATAAAAAAAGTCATAAGCTCGCTAAATTTCCAGAAAGGAATGATTGATTATTTAGACAGGCCTAATGTTGTTAACATTTTCTATGTGCTTTCAATGGTTCTTTTACTGGATATTTTTTTTAAATTTGATACAGTTATTTGCTGTCGAAGTGTGATTTGTTCAAGGCTATCTTAACTTATGAGCTACGACACATTATCTAAATTAAATTTGCTTAATAATTTCCGAACGATTAAGGTCATATAAAATGAATTAAATGATAAAAAAAAACAAATCAAATCGCTTATTAAAAGATAATAGAAAAAAACTTGAAATAATTTGTTTTTTTTCCAGGAAGCGATACCAGTGAAATTAAAAAAGATACACTTACTGTTCACGCCTTCCTTTATGGATACAATAATTAATTTGATGAAACCGTTCGTTAAGAACGAATTGATACAAATGATCATACCGCATTCTGGCGGTTTTAAAAGTATTGAAGATCGAATTTCTATAGAAGCTTTCCCTAAAGACGTTGGAGGAAATTATAAAACGCTTGAAGAATTGAGAGGTGAAATAATTTAAAAAACAATTGTCTTAAATGTTATTTAAGACAATTCATAGACGCATACCTATTGATGTTTATGACGAATGCCCGTACACTGTCTTTTACGTCAAACCTATGGAACCTATGTCCACCCTTGACTGTTAGACTGTACAAATATTTCATTTTACAGCAGTAGCGACTTACTAGAATCAGACAGACAGCTACTTTCGTACTTATAATATAATGTAGGGTTTTATGTCTTTTGTATCTACCTACCTTATATAAATATCTGTTCTAAATAATCTGTAATCAATTAATTTTAAATAGATTGATACCTTCCCTAGTCAAGATACTCGTAGTAAATATATTTTGGGGATTTCAAAACCAAAGAAAAATTTCAACACTTTGTTATTCGCCTGTCTGTGAATCTTCCGTTCAATTATACCTCAGGACATTTTTTGCATAAATGATATGATATGATATAGCAACTACATAGAGGATAAATTACATATCACTTATTTTCTTTTGTAAGCGTGTTACAACCCTTCGCGCAGAATGCAGTTCTACCAATGCGCCAAGCGGTCGGCAAATAAAATGATTAAGGTACTATTAATGACTCAATTTGCCAATTTATATATTTTTATAGATGAGGAAATACAGAAGATGCGAGCAAATAGTTCGTTCTTCGAGAATGAAAACAAGAAGAGAGTAACGGAATCGCTGAGGCCGGGGAAGCCGAAGACGTATACAGATTTATTTGGAAGTGTCGAAGGATCGTTCAAGAAACTTGATATAGATTAATTGTTATTCATATTTAATTAAATTATATGTGTAGCGTGATTTTATTTATAATATTTTTAAGGTAATTTGGTGTTAGCTTAGTATAGTATTTCACGAAATTGGAAATAATAGAAGAATTTTTAAAACTCAATATATATACGTATTGTTGTGCTGCAGATCTAAATGAAGAAATAGACTAAAATTTTAATGTGGTCCCAACTATAAATAAAATTAAAACCACGCACTTCTTGTCTTTAAACTTTCATTAATCCTAATTCTTTTTCTCTCTGTCTCTCTTTTATTCCTTATATTTTAGTAAGGCCCATAGAAAAGACGACATGTAAAGGACTCTAGGTTAAGTCTTATGTCTACTAACCAAATCCTGGAAATAAGTTGTCTTTTAATTAATTGTATTTTTTTGATGATGGGGCTGACATAGCTTTAAGGGGAAAAGTCCTTATATTTATTTATTTTTATTTATTAATGTGTTTTAAAGATCTATGATAACAGCTTGCCAAGGGACGGCTCTAGAACTCGAGGATGACCTGAAATTGACCTTAGGCCACTTTGGCTAAGAATAGCAGAAGACAGAAAGCAGTGGAAAGAGTTGGAGGAGGCCTTTGCCGCAAGGCACGACGAAATAAGGGACATTTTGTACCAATTTGTAAATTCAGTGCAACGTACAATTGTAAATGTTTAACTTTAAGATCACATGTTTTTTATTCGGAAATAAAGGCTTAATTATTATTGTTATCAAAGATCTATATTTATAGAAATAACAATAGGTCTTACAAAGTACCATTTTGCACCAAAACTGTATGAACAAAATGATATACTTTCCGTTATCGACAGTGTACGCAATAATATATGCATATCATTATGCAATATCCAATAGGCAATTACTGATAACGTACATTGTAACGTATATTCGATAAATCAATGTGACCTATAGATAGATTAACGAAAAAAACAGTCAAGCGCGAGTTGAATTCGAGTACTATTGTGGAAAAAACTTATTTTTCTGTAAAATTGAATTAAGGATATATTTACTATTTCTTTGTGACTTTTTTT
>JADANM010006423.1:5970344-5991997 GCA_026213755.1 Eurema hecabe
GCCACTAAATATTACAATTTGTAAACAAACTGAAACCGTTAACTATTACTTTGGAATTATTTTCTCACGCACCTCGTATTATTCGACCGTACGTAGCGAGCGTACGCGCACCAAGATGATCTTAAAGCCCGTCGTAAAAGTTTAACTAACGGAAGTGGAAAACACGGTAAAGCACTCTGCTTTAGAAATGACTACATCCTTGTTCTGAACAGATTAGAAGAGTATTTAGATAGTCATTAAGTAGAACTCTAAATAAAGTCACAATTCGCCAATGTTTATACGAACGAAATTATTTTTAGTAAAGTATATTATTATGATGCTTTATAAAAAAGGAAATCCAGTTGGATTATAAGTATGTTTACATTTTTGGATGCTCATAGAGAAAGCCCTCTAAAGTTTATTCAGCAATTAATTTCTTATATATATGTTTGTATAGATGTTTGTACTCTAACAATTTTTTTTCTATATTTCAGTACCGTCGTCACATGGATTCGGTGTACGATTTCATAGTGGTTGGAGGTGGCTCAGCCGGTTCCGTGGTGGCAGCCAGACTGTCTGAAGTTCCTGAATGGAGAGTGTTGTTACTGGAAGCTGGTAAATATATTTTTTTTTTGTATTTTGGGGGACTTCACGCCCAAGATAGATGAATAAGATATATGATAATGATGACGCCCAAGATAATGATGTTTTGAGGTACCTCCTCATGTCTTTGGGCTGATGCATGAGCTGGGCATGCCCTAAAGACTATTATCATACTATTTACTACGACAATGCTATTCGACTTTCATATTTATTTATTAGATTTTCTTTTATTCTTTATAATAATGAGAAGAGCCTGGAAGAGATCACTCGTTAGTGATAAGGCCGCCTGTTACAAATGTTGTATCCAATAAATGTTAATGTTGTATATTGTAACTAAGAGTGAATAAATAAAAAATAAAATTTAGATGTTGGCGAGTTATAATTACAGATGAACATTTTTAAAGCTTATCTAAATTAACCGCCGTTTTACATATTGTTTTATAACAAAAGCAATTCAATACGTAATAAAAATATGTGTTCAGTAGCTAAAACAATTACTTGACTTAGTACGACCCATTGAATACAATCTTTAGGCAATTAATATCTCGTTCAAACCAGATTTTGTATCGAACAATCGCAATAAAAAGATATACAATATGTTATTTGCTAAAGCAGTTATGAAATCGATTTTTTTTATTATCTTTTAGTTATTAAAACTATACATTTTATGGCTTTATTAAATATATCTGGGGCACGTTGCAAGAGATATTTTTACGAAATCAAAATTATAAAATTATTTTTTTGACATTGGCAGGATTTGATGAACCAACAGGCACCCAAGTACCGTCGATGTTTCTAAACTTTATTGGGTCCAGCATAGATTGGGGCTACCATACGGAACCCGAGCCGGCCGCGTGTCTTGGTGAAGAAGGCAGAAAATGTTACTGGCCTCGAGGAAAAGTGAGTAATAAAATTTCATTCTTATATATAATCAAAATATGTACAATTTTCATTGTATCTATTTGTAAAAGTAAATCGTTCAACATTTTCCTAAGCTGAGAAAACAAACATAATAAGGGTTTAAATTATAAAAAGATGAGAAAGTAATTTACATACCTAAAAAACTCAAACTATAATATGTCACAAACCTAACTATACAAGAGAATTTAAGAATTGCTAACCACAAACTATAAATAAAAACACAACAATCTACATAAAACTAGGATAGATCTTTAGTTCATCATTAAAAGTATTCACACAATATCCCAGGTCCTAGGTGGCACGTCTGTCATGAATGGTATGATGTACATCAGAGGCTCCAGACATGATTATGACGAATGGGCAGCCGCTGGTAATGAAGGCTGGTCTTACGACGAGGTGCTTCCGTACTTCATGAAGTCTGAGGATAATAAACAGATAGAAGAAATGGATAAAGGCTATCACGGTACCAGTGGACCGCTCACTGTCTCTCAATTCCCTTATCATCCACCGCTTAGCCAGAGTTTGTTGCAGGCTGGTGAGGAATTAGGTGAGTAATAACTTAGTATTAAATATCCTTCTCATTCTTTTTGTAAGAATAGTGTGACTAACACAGAACGATTCTTTCTTTAATGCCTGAAACTGATTACTTATGGAACATAAACATGCAGCATAGTTATTAACTAGTTGTACCAAACGATTGTTTTCAATACGATTTAGACACTGGTAAATAATCGAAGTCAAAATTAAAGCCAAAATTAAAATCAAAATCAAAGCCAAAGTCAACGTCAAAGAAAAACTTAAGTGAAATGCATAGTACACTTGAATCGTCGTAGTATTACAAATTAATAATTACCACTCAATTTCTGTTTTTGTCTTAATTAACTAACATAGTTTGTAAGAATCATTGTTACTAACACAAATGAATCTATGTTTCTTGTAATTTAATTTTAAATAAATAAATAAAATAATCCGTAGACTTTCGATTCCGCAGAAAATTTTTATCATCTCCAACAAATTTACAAGGATACTTATTAAACTTCCAGGTTACCAAGTACGAGATTTGAACGGCGAGATCCACACCGGGTTCTCGATAGCGCAAACGACGAACCGAAACGGTTCCCGGCTGAGCGTGGCGCGCGCCTTCCTGCGGCCCGCCCGCCGCCGCCGCAACCTGCACGTCATGCTCAACGCCACCGTCACGCGCCTGCTCATCAACCAGACCACGCGGCAGGCCTACGCCGTGGAAGTGAGGAACAGCCTCGGCGGCACCGAAGTCATATTCGCTAATAACGAAATTATTTTAAGGTGAACCAGGAATAGGAACGTTATCGTTTTTATAGTGGTACTACCCGTCTAGTTCCCGTTCCAGGGCAATACCGGAATATAAAATATACATCATACACCTACATACAAATCTTCAACTAAATCGGTCCAACCGTTTTTGCATGAAATAATAACAAACGGTAGTAGGATAATTAGGAAAAAAAATAGTCATTTTGTGTCTTAAAGTTTTCAAACTATGCAATTCAAATTTGATAAAAATTTTATTTCTGAATAATTTAATCGAAAAAAGGGAACAAACATTGTCAACACAACTTTTTCTTATACCAGTACTTTGAAACAATATTGTCTAAACAAAACTTATTCCAGTGGTGGAGCAGTTGCTACTCCTCAAATTCTTCAGCATAGTGGCGTTGGAGACCCCGAAGTACTGGCTAGGGCTGGAGTTCCTCTCGTGCACAAGCTTCCAGGAGTCGGCCGCAACCTTCATAACCATGTCACTCATTTCCTGAACTTCCACATGAATGATAACAATACTGCACCCCTCAACTGGGCCACCGCTATGGAGTATCTCTTATTCAGAGACGGTCTTATGTCTGGAACTGGTTCGTATACTTTTTTGCTACTGTACGTCTTTTTATTCGCGTTATACTTTTGTCCTAACTATTTTGACCACTTTCAATCAAGTGGTTCGCCTGCTCGTTTGCCCCCTATGTTATAGGAAAAACTAAAACATAGGTATTATCGATAAGCGTAATAATGTAACTATTCATTCCTTAATTATGTATCTAATTCCTATATTTCAGGAATATCGGAAGTAACAGCGTTTATTAACACTAAATACGCCAATCCGGAAGAAGACAACCCTGATATTCAAATGTTCTTCGGAGGTTTTCTCGCCGACTGTGCAAAAACAGGCATGGTCGGAGAGAAGAAGGGAGACGGCTCTAGAAGCATCCAGATGTTCCCAGCAGTTCTCAGACCAAAGAGCAGAGGAAGAATTGAGATAGCCAGCGCGGATCCTTTCGAACACCCTAAAATTTATGTTAAGTTAGTATGCAATTTTGCTAAGACTGTAGTAATTTATTCATTCCAGTATTATTGTCTCTGTTGGAGCTATTTTTTATTGATCCTAATAAAAATCAAGACCTTTAAGATTTGTTTTCAACTTTACGTCATTTGTATCAAGTATTATATCCAATTCTATTACAGACACAGATGTTTTATTAACAAATTCTTTATTCACAGCTACCTGACACACCCGGATGACGTAAAAGTTCTCATCGAAGGCATAAAGTTCGCCATTAAACTATCAGAGACGAAGGCATTGAAGAAGTATGGTATGAAATTGGATAAGACGCCGGTGAAGGGATGTGAACAGTACAAGTTTGGTTGTGATGCGTACTGGGAGTGCGCTGTCAGAATGCAGACGGGACCTGAGAACCATCAGGCAGGCTCCTGTAGAATGGGGCCAAGAGGAGATCCTTTGGCGTGTGTTGATAATCTTCTACAGGTAATGTACCTATTTATAAGGAATTGCTTTCCTGATATGATGCTTAAACTGTTAAAAATCTCATCATCATTGCCAAGTCACTATAATTATAATATAAAGAAAACTATTGGTACAATTACTAAGTGTTGGTTTATAAATATAAAATAATTTGAATATGAGATCTCAAAAGTTTTCACGATGGTAAGACTGCATCGAGAGACTTAGCATTTTTTTTCATTAATTGTTTTTAAAGTTGACTCGTGTACTATAGCTTAGCTTTCTTTAGCTTTAGATTAACATATCCCAGTGTACGTAACGAGATAAATAAATGAGGACTGTGCAAACATACGAATCTCCGATACACGATAGCAAATATGAATGTACCTACTATACCTTGACAATACCAAAGTGGTACTATAATACATCCCAATCGAGGAAAGATGTATTTAACTTCGACTTTAATAGTCACTTTGACATGACATTGACTTTAACTTTGACTTTAAATAGACTTTACCTAACTGGCTCCTTGTCCCCAGGTGCAAGGCCTAGACCGCGTGCGTGTAGCAGACGCATCGGTGATGCCGCGCGCGCCGTCCGGCAACACCAACGCGCCCGCCGTCATGATCGGCGAGCGAGCTGCTGACTTCATCAAGAGGAGATGGCTCGGCCAACAGGTGAGCTTATACAAATTACACACTCGTAGTATAAAAAAACTTAAGAGCTATCAAGGGACACCTGAATGGAACGAAATTTGTTTCAATTAAATCGTGAAGTAATTATAATAAATAAAAAAAAATCAAAATAGAAGGACTTACCAGATATATACATATAGATACAGATGAGAGATATATATAGAGAGAGACACAGACAGAGAAGGCGAGAAGAGACGCTGAAGTATAACAAAAAGTGTCGTTACAACTTTTGGTCTTAATTATTTTCGTCTAGCTAAGGAACTAACAAGGAACTAAGGAACCTCGTTGCAACAATGTTTCAGGACACTTATATTACCATACCGCCGATTAGTGCCATAAATACGTTGTACGTTTATGCGTTTGTTGGTCGTTTATACTTACACAGCGCCATCTAGTTTCAAACTAAGCAAAACTCGTGTTATGGCAACAAAACAACGTATAAATTACATATAGATTCTTTTACTTTTGTAAATAAATGTATGTGTGTATAATACGCTGTGATTAGATACGTGCAAAATTATTATCTAAAACATTATATCCGATATAACTTAGCATTATTATAATGATTAAATTGTGTGATAAAAAATAACATATAAAGATTTCAAGAATATAACATTCCTTTTATCAAATAAAAATACAGAGTTGTTCCCAAAAAAATTAAGGAATATTGACTCTGAAGATATAATATATCAATAATAAACTGGGTTTAATTTTTTTTTTCGTCTATAGCACAGTTAGTTACATCCTGTATAAAATTTAACATTCATTTTATTCCAGGTTCCATTTCCATCGGAATTTCGAGGAGGCATCTCTAACGTATTAAGTGTTAGTGAGAGTCGGTACCCCGGCTGGCAACCCTGGCAGTAACCACCAGTTATTGGGTATACCTACCTTTAGTGTACACGCTAGCGTGTACAGTGTACCTGACAAGTTTGTCCGTTCTCGCGTATGATTAGTTTGGTCGTGACGTTACCAATGTGACTTAACCTATTTATTGCCTTGATATATAAGTACAATTAAATCTATAATAATATGTTAAAAATGAGTTTGTTTGTTTGAACGCGTTAATCTCAGGAAGTATTTGTTTGAATTGAAAATTTTATTTTTGTCTTGGATAGTCGAAATCATTACGCTACACGAATTCATTTAAGCTGAAGTAGATAAAAGAATAAGTATGTTACTTACGATACTATACAGTTCTTAACTATATAGAAATTAATTAGGACAAAGTCGCGAGCAACTGCTAGTTTCACATACAAATAATTGCTATATCAAAATCATTATATACTTACGTATATCGAGGCTAGGTTTAAAAATACTCGTAGATTTTAGGTTATTTATATTACAAATTTACAAGTAAACCTTGGCAATTTAAGCTTTTAAAGAAAATTTAAAAGGCCTATAATATATTGTAATAGAATTAATTAGCTAGTACACTTTTTATAAGTTATAAGTATTGTACAGATAATTAATATAATACGTAAATAATATTTTTATATCTAGAATTAAACAAATCAAATTGTAATAACATTTAGCTCCTTATAATATATTTTGTGACACATGATTTACAAAATTTGTAAAATATGTAGAAAATGCATTAAATACGAGCTAATTTTGGAAAACATATTGTGTTTTTTAAATTTTCAAATAAAATATTGAAAAATAATTTTATCGACTTTCATTTTTTGTCAGATTTAACCCACACAAAGACTTTCGAGTGCTTTCTGAACTACCTAGTGTTAAAGTAAGTAAAATAAATAAAAAACTACGACGATTTAGATGGTTCATTTATATATTTGTAAAGCGGATAAATTAAGACGATTGACTTTGTGTTATTAAAAACCGAAACTTACTTTACTGAAAATCGTAACAGCGACAGGGACATTTGCAAAGTATTGGTGTTCGCACAGTGGTATAGTACGCGTCACGAATCTTTAGCGCTAAACGAAACCTGCGCAGAAGTCAAAAATAATCCCAGTCGTGTTGTCTTTCTCGCACCAATACGTTAATTACGAGCGCGATTGTACCGATGCTCAGCTATTCTCGTCAATCGCTAAACATAAATGACGCGTACTATAGTCGATTATTATAACAACAAATATATTTGATCTTGAAGAACGTTTATTTTAATTTTAGTAACAGTTATACATACCTTATATACGTAGGATATAATCCCACACCTTTTTACAGAGAGAAATACATAGTCTACTCTATTAAACCAGTTATATAAAAACTTTTTATAAAATTGAGTGTTGCCTTATTTTAACATATAGAAAAAAACGAAAACGAAGGCAATCAAATAATAATTTAAAACCCTATTTCAAAAATAAAACAACTAAATGCTTTAAAAATGATTTATTATATTACACGATATATACAAAATATGCAAGCCTTGTTATTCTCTATCAAGAAATGATTCAGTTAAAACTCCTGATCGTCGACTTCAAAGTGAACACCCAGTTGCTTGCGGATTGTATCTTCCAACTTCGCTAGAAGTAGACTTTCCTTATGCGGCATTCTCGGCGACTCTAAAAGACCTATACAGAAAATAATTTTTGTAAGAGACAATTGTGGATATATAAACGAGTTTTCATGCAGACACAATCCTTTTTCCCTTTATTAATAATATGTTTTGTTAATTAGTAAAAATTGGAGTAATTTCAAAACGGCTTTCTTCTTTAGTATATTGACCAAAAAACACAATACTAAGAACATTCAATTCGTTATGTCTACCAGCCTCTTACCATGTCAATAGTTCTTGGGTGATTTTAAAACATAAAGAATAATGCCATAATCTTTACTCGAAATTCAATTCTTTCTCTCCTAGTCTCCTTACTTTGACAGTACTTCTTCAGTGAAATTCTGTCAAAATAGCTCAACTTAATATTCACTCTGTAGTAAATAAGTCTCACCTTGCTTAATACACTTCATTGCTTCAAGGGCTTCGTTGACCAAACCAGCGCTGTTAGTATAGTTATATGGAATTGGAGATTTATGGAATTGGAATTTTTCCACAGTTCCATCGACGTGGATTAATGTGTCTGGAATGTGGAAGGGATCTTCGAGCTGGAATAAAAGGAATTAGTTAGATAAGTTGGTCTTAAATACGACACAAATTGTATAAGGATTCACAGATTAGTTGGAATTTTTTTTTAAGTTTTAACTGAATCTTTCTTTAGCGTACACGCTAAAAGACATACTTATTACACAAATTCCATACAATTTGAGAATGTCTTAAAATTCCTGGATTTTTAACCAACTTGATTGAAGATCATCACCTTTAAATACGAGGTTAACTAACAACATTACCGGTCACTAATACTAAACAAAAAACTCAATATATATTTTCATAGAATCTCACCGTAGCCCATCCCTTAGTCCCGTAAACGGTGGCCTTATTCCACAATCTAACATTGGAACTAATATTGAGTACCGCCCGACGCCCCCCAGTATATTCTAGAATGATCGTAGAAGACACATCTATACCCTCGTCGTTCAGATCTCCCATAGCTGTCACTTTGATAGGGTCGTCTTTGAAAATGTATTGAGCGAATTGTAAGTTGTAGATTCCTAGGTCTAGTAAGGCGCTACCGCCCAAATCTTTTTTGCTGTAAAAGATTACATTAAAAAATGAAAGCTACAAAAAATATAATTTATAAACATTTAATAACATTATCTGTTAATTGTCAAGGAATTTGGAATATGTTCAAAATATTTATTTAAATTAGATAATTAGACAATGGAGGACATCTCTTGCAGAAATGAGTCTAGCTTAAATTCAAATGTAAAAAATCCTACTATTAGTTTGATAGACTCAAATAGACAGAATAGAAATAAAAGTAATTTGATTAATCTGGTGCATCAAAATTTACTAGGTAAAGAACTTGAAATTGAGTTATTTTTAAAGGAATTTAACATTTATATTATTTATTTATTTATTTTTACACTTTGTTACAAATACATAACAATCTTAAAATAATAAAAATAATTTTTTTTATTTTTTAAATTAATATTCTACTTTATTAATTATTTGCATATCTGAACATTGGTTCAGGTCACATAAACTCACTTTCAATTTCAATGAACACCAGATAGCAAGTTCGTTTAGCAGAGAAAATGCCATTAGGGGCGGCTCTTTAATTCTAATAAAAAAATACCTAAAATTTAAAGAGCGCAAAGATAGAGTGAGCCTTTCAGCTGAACGGATAATTAAGTTACTTCTAATCATTATCTACACCATAAATACCGTCAATAACTGGTTAACGTTATCAACCTGTATTGAGAAAACTTATCAATTGACCCATGTATGTTATCTCTCTATGGGAGCAAAAAATTACTTAAGTTCAAACAATAAAATATTAAATTATTTTTTATTATTATCGATATCAATCTTAATAATATTTCTTGATATAGAAGTTATTATTATTGTAACTTGTATTATAAACCGAAAACTGTTACGTTTTTTAAGTTTAATTGAGAAATTCAAAATCGTTTTTATTAATTTATTCTAAATATTAAATACAATTACAGAGATATACAATTGTGTTTAAGTGAATAATATTAATACCTATATTCAAATAAAATTTGGTCCAAATTTATTCTAATATTATAAGCAACTGGCCCGTGCCCACTTCATTGGGAATAAATTTAATTTTCTTTTTCGATTTTTTATATAACCTATGACTCTCAGCAATAATGTGGCTTTCTATTGGTAATAGAATATTTATAATCGGTTCAGTAGATCCCGAGATTATCCCTTACAATTTAACAAACACACAAACTTTACTTCTTTATTATATTAGTATAGATTAAATATATAACTTACCTAAGTCGATCCCGATGGGCGATGCGGTCGCCGAAGTTAACCTCCACGAGCTGAATATCACCCAGTTTACCGGAATTCACTTCTTTCTCCAAAGCAATGTACGACTCCGAATATCTGGACCAAACGGCTTCCATCAGAAACAGTTTCTTCTCCCTAGCGATGTTAACCAGGCTCTGAACTTGTTTTAAGTTCATACATAGAGGCTTTTCACATAGAACATGTTTACCCGATGTAAGGAAAAGTTTTGCCAATTCATAGTGCTGAGGGTTTAAAGAACCAATGTAGACGACGTCTGAAAGAATTGTAAACATTAATTTATGGTTACTTAAGGAAGTATTTACATTTATTATAAATAAATATAAATATTTTCTGGACATTTATACACAGCGCCATCCAGTTCCGAGCTAAGCCGAAGCTTGTGTTAAATTACATATACATACTTTTCTTTTATAAATACATAGGTACATACAATACATAGCAACACCCAGACCCCAGAAAAATAAAAATGTAAACGTAAATTACAAATACATTTTTTCGGTGTGGGAATCGAACTAACGGCCCTTCTCGCAGAAAGCAGTTGTGCTAACACTGCGCCAAACGGTCGTCATTATTATTATAATAATATAAATGCTATATTATGATTTTTTATGTATGAAACATCAATTTAATAAAAAAGAGTGTGTTTTAAACATTTCGCCGCTTGCTCAATTCAACCCGGAATGCCCGTTTATTTTTTGTATTCTACGAAATATGGGTAAAAAACAAAGATTGACAGAATTGTTTGAGTGAACCGTTGATCAAATGAAGTAGGTGGGTATAATCCATACTTCCATACTAATATTATAAATGCGAAAGTAACTCTGTCTGTCTTTCCATCACGCTAAAACTACTGAACCGATTAGAACGAAATTTGGTACAAAGAGTCTAAAGCCTGGGGACGGACATAGGCTACATTTAAAATGAAAAAATGGTTATAAGGGGGGAAGGGGGGTCAAAGTTTATATGAAAGTCCACGCGGACGGCGTCGCGGGCAACAGCTAGTATAAATATATTAATAAATAAATGTGTTGTTATAGCTTTACAAGTTGAACACTTGTTATAACATTTGTAAGGGCTCTTAAATTGAGAACACTTAAATATATTATACGAAACAAAGATATTAACAAACGATAAACGCTATTAATGGGTTTTATAGAATTATAAATAATTATATATAATTATTTGACCCTTGAAAAATCAGGTCCATTGATTGCGGTGGGAAGGAAAGACAAACAAACAAACAAACACACTTTCACATTTATAATATTAGTATGGATTAAGACATCGTAAAAAGATGTTTACATGGGATATTTTATTTTCACCATGTACGTCAGAAAACTGGTTACTGTTGTCAACGATTATTATGAAAACTTATCAATTGACCCATGGATATGTGTTATCTTTTTATGGGAGAAAAACAAGTATAATTCTTTATTGTTGATTTTTTGTACAGCCGATATTATGATAAAGACTTTTATCTAACTATAACAAACCATTTAAGTAACATTTAATACCACTTAATTACTTTTTATGGGATAAAAACAATACATATAAAACTGACATAGTTTTAATAATAATTATATAATGTTTGTGTATAACCATTTATCACCCTTCCAGAGAAAACCGATGTCAATGTAGGTAATTACATTTTTTCACAAATGTTTCACGTTTATGAGAATTTTATTATTTTTAATTCGGGTTAAATTTAAACAAAAATTTCATTGTTTTTTTATTATTTAATAATTGTGATTGTATCTCTCTTTTTTAGTTTTAATTTATGTATTCTACAATTTCTTTATGTATTTTTTTGTGTATTAGACTTTTTAATTTTGTATACATGGTGTGTGACATTAAAAAAATGTTATTTTTTCGTTAGGTTTATAATATTGTTACGCGTTTCTTTTTTGGTGTATTTTTTATCACGATGATTTATATGAATATTACAATGATAGAATCATTAAAGTTTCTTACATTATTTTAAACTATGCGTTATACGTATGCATGGAACAAATGGTTCAATTAAATCTATAAAGCCATAAACCGTCAATTGCATAATAATTATGCAGTTGATTCTGTATTTTTAGCGCAAGTTTTTTTACTTTTTTAGTTAAACTCACCAATATCTTTGCTTTTCGCCATAGACTCGTATCCTTCGAAAACTTTGGGTATATAGTGAACTTTCGCAAATTCGGAGGCCTTTAACTTGTCTCTGGCCGCGATACCAACAATAACACCGTCTGTTTGGTTCGGATAAGAATTAAATGCATTTGTAAAGTCGTGAGCGATCTTCGCTGCTGTTACTATTCCCCAACGTAGTGGCATCTGTAAGAGAAATAGTAGAAATTATATGAAAATTAATTCTACACTTAACTTAAACAACGAATTTACTGAAATGACTATTCCGCATAGTTAGATTTAGGTAACTCATTCGTAAACCCGACATAATATTTTTTTATCTACTATAAAATGAATACAATAGTATAACTAAGTATTACCTATTTTCCTGAAAGTAGTAATAAATATTTCTACTTCGAAATGAATAGATGTAACCAGAATTTATAGTTCAAAAGATAGTCTAGATTTTATAAACTGATTTCAAAATCTAATTTACAAATAGAAATTCCTAATAATAAAACACAAAATATAAACGTTTGTACAGGCAAACCGCTGGTAATTTTTATTTATTTTTTAATTCTGTTTATCCCGGTTAGTGGGAATCTAAAGGGATTGAGACAATACAGCCGTCTTTAATTATATTTTTTAATTGAAAAAGGGCTAAAGTCTTGCAAAAAATAAATGAATATTTTAACTAATAACGACAAAAAGGCGCGCAGAGCTAACGTCATTTTGTTGGACATAAAAAAAATAAACAGAAAAAGTTTTAGGCGGGTGAAATGACGGATACGGGGAACCCGTACATAACAGATAATTGTTAATAATATAAGATGTGGCAATGTGAGTTTATAAGAAAAAATATTATCAATAATTGTATTCTTATTATGCTTGTTTGAAATTTGAATAAAGCGCCATTGTATCAATTGTCAAAGATCTGATTATTATCCACTTTCATTCTCAGAACATAATATTAGTACCTACGTATATTTTATACCTAGTTTAAAAATTAAATTAAAAGATAACCCTCTTACAGTTACTTCTAGGCAAGGAATTATTTATTTAAGCTTTTTTACGGTATAGGTTACCTTTAAGAAGTTGTTGGTCGACCGTTCTTTCGTAGTACTAAATGACAACTGAGTTTGACAATAATTGTAAATTGTGATAAGTGTATTTGTCGTACGAAATCCATTGATAGCATGTACCTACCTATTGATAAAAATTTGCGTATTCTCAGAAAATTATCTTAAAAATAATCTTCCCTTGTTTTTTATTCACAGTTTGCTGAAGAATCTTAATCTCTTCGCGTTTCTATATAATATTATTTAATATAATTTAAATTTAATTAAGTGTGGGGTGTATCATTTACCAGTTACCACTACGGCGTAAAACATTACATAGAATCAAATTTTAAAATTAACAAATCAAAATTATTACATAGTATTAAAAAAAAATCGCTTTCTTTTGTCTGTCCTTCTGTATTCTTACATCTTTACACCTACGCAACCAATTTCATGCGGCTTTTTTTAAACGAGTTCTTCAAGAGGAAGTATTATACTTATACATATATTACATTCATAATATTAAATGTGTGCCAAAACCAGGGCTGGTCGCTATTTTCAGGAAGAAATAAAACCACTATTATATTTAAAACTTTTATTACACTTTCATTGAATTATACAGAAAACATATTCATTGTCACTTTACTCCTATATATATTTATAAGCTGTGTCATTCTGATGTATTTTTAATTTTTTAGAGGAAGGGGGATTTAATCTTCCATTCAACTAAAGGAAGAATCCTCAACCAGATAAACCACAACCCCAATGGTTATAAGCGGACATGTCTCATAGTTCCATTTTCAACTAAATTATATTATGCATCCAAACTTTAAAATCTTCAAACGTTTTTGACTCAATCCTGCTTAGATATCCTATTTTCACTACCAATTTTTTTCAAAAATCGAAATCATTGCAGTATGAAATTGAAGTTTTCCCATATTAAATATATGTTTATCTTAATTTATTTAGGACACCTAGTGTATTTTTTACATTTACAGTACAACAATATATTACAAGTCTACATTATTTAAATTCGACCCAGAGTGCGTAGGCAGATCTTCAGTCAGCATTAGAGTCCCTATAGGCACTACGGCTTCATCTCTCGCTCTTAATTTCAACATTTCATTCCTCAATTTATCCAATACTGCGTAATTCGGTTCATTCCGTCTCGCTTTATCTTGTAGAAGGGTTATTTGTTGCTCTTCTAACTTTTTCTCCTTGCAACTTTTTATCGATCTTGATCCATATAAGCGGAGAAGGGATCCCCATGATCTTATGTGTGGATGAAGTGACTGAAAAAATAATTATGGTGTAAGATAGTCTGGTGAATAGTTAGTTATATTTATTTACTGCTACATTTATACTTTTTATCTAATCTATTTAGTTCTCATAGAATAAAATTAAAGCTATATTAAGTTCTAGTGTTTCTGTGAGCATTTATCATGTCTGTATTAGAAAGCTGCTTTCTTTTATCTTTAATACATATAAACCACTTATTCATTAAAAAACAAATGTTTTAGTATTCACAATGTTAAAAAAAGTGCTATAAATTAAATATTGTAAAATATCAGTGGAAATTTTTATTTTTTTGTACAATTAATAAATAACGATTCTTCAGTACAATACATTGGTACTGGCATATAAAATCTTATTAAATTTTAATATGTTTCGTCATAAAATAGTATTTCTGCAAGCACAGTATTATACCAGCACCATGAACTATAGACATACTATTTCGGGTGGTGTTTATTTAGTTGATGAATTGAATGATTTATCAAAAATATGAACGCATTTTTGTTTTTTAATTAACAACTACCGCTTCAGCATTCACCAACACAAGTAAAAGAATGGTCATACACAGACTTTACGCTATGTTTATACTTGTATGTATTATTTGAGTTGAAATAAATTTATATAAACTTAATACCTGCAGAATAGCTTGTGAAGCCTTTTGTTTGGCTGCCTTTTTATTTTTGCAAATAACCGTAGCACTGTGTTTCCCAACTTGCATGGTATATTGAATTTTCTGATACTCCAACTTTTGTACCTGAAACATACCAATATGTTATCAAGGAGGTTATAAAATAACACATTAGTTATTCTCGAAATATATCACTCTTCTATATTTCTCTTTCTTTTATTTAAATGTAATTTTTTAAACACTGAACTCAAAAGATTAAACAATTCTTTAATTTTCTGATTACTTAACAATTATTTTACAAAAATATTTCTTTCTGCTTAAAAAAAGCCTACCTGCTTCTTTCACGGTTCAGTTTTTTAACATTTATTTTGAATAGAATCAGCTCTTCTAGCAGTGGTACAGAAATCGAGTGTATTACATTACAAACATAGCACACGTGAATAATAAATTTTACTATATACGTAAATCTATACTAATATAATAAAGAAGTAATGTTTGTGTGTGTAAAAAACCGAAAGATCAAAAAAGATTATTAACATTATGCCTAACAAAGTGTGTACGGGTCAGCTCGTATTATAATATATTGATATAGTACTTACATTAGTATTAATATGTCTGTCATTAGCACCAAAGTTCCTTAAGAGACAGGTCCTTAGTATAGCATGAGGGGATGGTTCGCAAGTAGCAGCACAGAATTCAGCTATGCGAGGATCCTCAACGCTTACATAGTCAAAAAACTGAAAAAAAAACAAATTATATGACTTTACCTACTATTAGTAATGTGAAAGTTTCTGAGAATGTATGTATGGATATAATATGTTTGTTATTCTTACACGCAAATTAAATGTAATAAGAGGTAGTATAAAATGTTTCTTATTCCTTATGAAACTTAAAAAAATATATTTTAAACATATTTTCTAGCCTTTAACACAAAAATAACATGTTTTTTTTTCACATCAAATCAGTACATTTTAAAATTCACTACATAGTATAAAACAAAGTCCCTTTCTATATCCCTATGTATGGTTAAATCTTTAAAACTAGGCAACCGATTCTCATGCGACTTTTTTAAATAGAGTGATTCTAGAGAAAGATTTATTTATATGTATAAAACATGCATAAAATATACGAGAGGAGCCAGGGCGGATAACTAGTACTAAATAAGTGTCAAACTTTTTACACTCACTGAGAAGTCCGGTTCATTGGAATTAGGAGCAGCAATTTCCTCATTCATCTCTGGTATAAGAATTTGTATGGATGCTCGGGCAGCGGCTGACTTTGCTTGCCGTTTGCTGCTTCCATAACCAACACCATATTGCATGTCTCCGATATACACTGTCGCTTGATATGGGTTGAAGGCGTTTTCTGTAAAGAGAAGTCAAATAAAATTACTAAAGATAAAACAGAACTATAAAAAAATTAAGATTGTTAAATTGTCGAGTCAAAACATTTTTTACTACCAGTGGTTGTAGGAAATCTTGGAAGGATTCTGTAAGTAATTTGCTGTTTATAACTTAAAGTGCTATTTAGAATAAAACATCACTTTCTAAGTGCATCTGTAAAATTATGTACTTACATATGACAGCTGTTACACAAGCAATATTTTATATTATCTATATACTACTATTATTATAATATAAATGCGATATGTGAAAGTACGTTTGTTGCTCTCTCACACAAAACTACGGAATTGAAGCATATAAAGTCAAGAAGCATATAGGTGGTTTAGACCCTAGATAACACATAGAATAATAATAAAAGAATTTTACATACCTAAATGAGTAAATTCATAGACAGGTTGCTTATGCAGAGCTCGGTACACATACTCATGGAAGACGGACAGATAGCATCGTCCATTCATGTTCATGACCCAGTCCCGTTTGCCTTTGCCACCTGAAAGTAAACAAAAAATATCTAAAATAATGTGATAGTTCCTTAGTAGGTACTACTACTTGTAAGTTGAAAACAGAAATTAATGTACTCAACAAAAAAAGGGAAAGTATAAAGATATGTACATTTTAAGAACCTGCAAATCAAATACCAATGACAGAACTAAGGATACTGTAACACAATTAGGATTAAAATAATCTTGTAATTAACAAAAAAAATGACATCATGAAATTATTGCATTTTAAATGTGTGTAGCAACCAGTACTTAGCCAAGTTCTGAAATCTGAATAGCGCTTATATTTATTCGAGATTAACCATAGGTATATGCAACTATATATTTATATCACATTGATTGTCTGAAGAACTATTTAAAATTATGTACAGGTATATAATTATACAATGTGAATCCCATTTGGGTACAGGCCTTCCAATCGTTCCTTAAAATACTGTTAAATAAAATTAATTATTGAACACTTACCATTTTCCTGGCCATTGTTAGGTATAGTGATGAGTTTGGTGCCCTCTGGTAAAGTTGGGTATTGTAAGGCCTTCCGAGCTTTTGTGTATTTGCGGCGATCTGCCCATCGTCTGAAATAGTAAATAATGTAATTTAAACTTTTATAAGATAATGTCCAAAATATCATAAATGTGTATGGTATTTTTTTACATTGTTAACATGTAACAATTTATTGTTATTAATTAAATTATAAAGAAATATATTCAACACTAGCTGAAAGGTTAATATGACATATAACAAACAGAATACTTCCTCTATTTATAAAACAAATTTTAAAATAGCTTGAGTACATTTAGAAGTTATTCCTAACACTGCAAACTTTTACTCTATAAAATACTGTAGATAACATTTTTGTCAAGTTTAATCAAACTGGCAACAAAAAAAGATACAATTTATTATTACATATTACAAATTTATCACATTTAAACAAAGCAAACTTACTTAAAATGCATAACTTCAATGGTTTTAAACTGAAAAAGTTTCTTGCAATAGTCATTAATTTGTTCATAGGTGAGATGCTGTGTTTTCCAACTAGTGTTCACATTTTCCACTCTCGGTGGAGGCATTGCAACTCCACCAGGCAAAATAACTGGTTGCATATTTAACGGCAAATCATTGGGCTTATCTGTATCTTTATTTTCATTTGACTTTTCATTTTCACCTTCAGGGCTGATGTCACTTTTATGTCCATCTTGACTTTCATTATTAACACTTTTCGTAACATTTTCATCATTCCTGTTTTCTTCATTATATTTAGTTACATTAGCACAGTCTTTCTTATTTGAATCAACGTCAATATCCAATTTTTCACCCTTATCATTGGTTGTTTGAATATCCATTTTATCACAAGTAGCCGAACTTTTGCCTATATCAGATTCAGAGTTAAGATTGATTTCACTATTACTTTCTTGTTTGGAATTTGTGTTTAAAATTTCTTTTTTAAACGGACACACATTTGCAACCTCTTTGCTTTTAGCCTCATTCTTTCTGCTAGAAATATCAACTGGCTTGAACGCTAGCTTTTCATTTAGTTTATTAACTACTTTAGCCACCGGTTTGTCTTGTTGCTTTGCTTGTGCATTGGCAATGTCAATTTGTTCTTGAATCTTTTTATCTATTTCTTTTTGTTTTTCCTCTTCTTCTAATGCTTTTCGGTATGCTAAGCAAGGTATTGCACTAATCGGAATATCATGTCTCTGAAAAAGTAACATTTGGATGACATTGAAATTAAATTAAAATGTATTTAACAACAACTTAAATCTTCAGTATTAAGAGTAGATGAGAAATATAGTAAGAGATAGATAGTTGTCGATTTATATTTCATATTCACATAATTAAACTAAACTATGTACTATTTAGCTGAATATGCAGAGGTAAAAGAAAAAATCAAACAAATTTGTTGTGTATATTACTTTTCTATTAATTAGATATAAAAACCATACCTGTATATTGCTTTTCCCTAGACTATAAGGTTTAGCAAGTGTGACAACACGTGTTGGTCTATGCATGTAGACAGGTATACCACTCATATGCCGAGCACAAATCCAATCTAATGGGAGCACTTCAAACGGATTGATGCCCTTTTCTGTAAATTATTATTATCAAATATAAACTTTTCTAATATTATAAAGCGGGTAGGAGTATCTTTCTATAATAATAGTCTCAAATTTTAGTGCTTTCTCAACTAAAAAACTGATTTCGAAAATTCTTTACCAATTATAAGGTATATTGATGAGGTGTATTGATGTTAGTATAGTTATTCATTGAAGATTGATTTGTGAATAGTTAAATACTGTCATGGAGTACTAAGTTAGTTGTTAGTAAAGAAAGAAGTTTTGTTAGAAAAGGAAGAATACAGAGGAATTAAGGCCTTTTCATACCTTCCATGATGATTTTGGATCGTAGAACATAGGGCTTCTCCTTAGGTTTAGGTACTCCCTTAAAGTCTTCTGGTAAATCCTCTTCCAGCATTTTCTCAATTTCCTCCTCAGGTATTTCTGTATTTGGGCAACATTATATGTTAAAAATTCTGCTTTTAATATGAAAAATTGTATATATTTTATTTGCTATACCCTCTGATTCAGAGCTGCCATCACTGGAATCATCGTCAGACTTGACTTCATCTAGAATCTTAAACTCCTTCAGCTTTTGTAATTCTTCCTGCGTCACATAATTATTATATTTATCATCTACAACAAAACTGTCACCCTCCGTATGAGTGTCCTCGGTGAAATCAGGTTCATTCTGGTCTGTTTCTACACTATCTAATTTAACCTTTTTACTGGGCGGGCAATCCTGAACATCACTCATTGTTATCCTAAAAATATCATCTAGTTCAACATTACATTTTTTAACTTTAGTAAATCATTTATTAAGAATATCTTGAATTAAACCATTATAATATTTTGTTATATTTCAAACATTCATTATATTGATAGTAAACACTATTCTATTTTTTAGTATTGTATTCCAACATTATATAGACTTAAAAACAAAAATTGTTTCTCTACCACCACATAAAATATATGTAGCATTAGCATTAAAATACCAATGCAACAAATCCAACCTCGCTTTGTTTAAGAAAAAAATACATATGTAGGTACATCAAATACTATCATAGAAAAAGAATCAGAATTTTTTATTTATAACACTCTTAACACTCTTACAAAAACATGCATATACCTTATGTATTACATTAATAATAACAACTTCATTTAAGCAGGAATTTAAAAATAACTTAAGAATCCCCATGCATTACTTTTATCATTTAAAATAGCTGCCAACAAACCAAGAAATTTAGTTGGCCTTAAATATAGAATAGGTTCTATGGAAAGATCAAAGATAGTAAGTTGTACAATGTTATCATATGTTACAAGACACTATGTTCATGCAATTCCTGAAACCTTTCTCCCTTAGATTAGATTGAAAAACTTTTTATATTATATATGTGAAACCTTTAGTAATACATGCATTTTTAAACTAAGAAATAAATAGTTAATATCAAGCTTTTTTCATATTAGATTTGATAGAAAAACACACAAAAAATTAAGATGTTTTGTTTAACTTGTTTTGATGACCCAAATAAGAAAGTCCTTTAAAATATGTTTTATATTATAAGTAAAAGGCTATTGTTGACGTGAAACGTCTTTAAAATCGCGCCGAAACATTTGGTTACCAGGTTTAAAAATTGGACCAGAACGGGAAGGTCTGTATCATCATACCTTAATAATTAAAAAACTATTAGTCTTAGAAACAAAAATGTGGTGTGAATATTACACTTATATAGTCAGCTCGCTGTTAAAACAGTGTCAATCTTGTTTTCATTTCAATTTCTTACTTTAAAAGGGATTTGTTAACATAGATGTTTCATGTTAAAAGCAACGGCCGTGTGCCCCGGCACAGCCCTACCCGATTAATTTGTAATTTAAATTAAGTACAAACGATAGTTATAAATTTACAATTGTGATTTATATATATATACATCCACACATACAATACTATATAATCATTCATTACTTTTTTTCCATACCATCACTTTGCATTATTATTGAAATATTTGACAATATCATTAAAATTAATATATAAGAAAATATCATAGTAAGAAAACAGGAACATTTACAGATTGCGATAAATCTAAAAATCCATTGACATAAAACAATTGGATTTTTACCATCGCTAAAAGTAAATGTGTGTGAACATTTACACCTGAAGTGGTCACTTATGTATTAAAACGAGGAATGTTGCAGGTTTTCAAAAGACTAGCTCCAACATTTCACAGAGCTAGACCTTTTGTAAATCTGCAATGTACGAGAAAAGAGACGCCGTCCACAAGTTCAATGATTGTCGGAAGATATGTCGCGTCCTGACCTTTAATGTTCTAACTTACACTACCTATATTTATTACTTAAATACACCGTGACACATACCTCAAAGTCTGAGCGTTCTCGCTTTGCTCCTGACTATGAAAAAAATAAATGTAAACGTAAAGCGTACCTTTTTTTGGTCGGTTGAAATAAATCGATTAACGATTTTACTAACAGAAGCAGTTATAAAATAATTAAACTGTTATGTGTCCTGTGTTGTTGTTTAAAAAGTACTATTAGACTAAAATCTAAATCACTACCCAAAAGAAAGTCTTAATTTTATAAAATTTAGAAGTTATAAGCAGAGTTCAAGAATAAATTCAGTGAAAAATTAAACGGACAACTGACAAGTGACAACTTCACAATTGACGTGAGACCGGAGACTTCTGACAAGTTGACAACTGTTTTAGCGCGGTTCCGACTTGCGAGTTGCGAGTGCTGAACTGCTGACCTAAAT
>JADANM010006423.1:6007682-6090170 GCA_026213755.1 Eurema hecabe
TCTACGAAGATTAAATTACCTGGCGGTCTCTTTCCAAAGGTAAATGTCCTATAATATCTATTTTCGGGTTTCCTTTCGTCTTTCATTCAAGTAAAGTCAAAACGATTCCAGTGTTTAAGCATAAAATCCTTCTTGTTAAAAATTTAAAAAAAAAACAAGCCCCGTAACGCTATACGTCCAAATGAAATGTCCACTCTGTTCTGCGGTACAGGAGAGTGATTGAAGGTTTTTTAATTTTATAAATATACCTCACGCCACCCTCAAGCACCTATCAATTTTCTGATATTGCGGGGAGTTAATTAACTTTTGACAGGTTAAATAGATACTCGTGTCAAACTCCTTGTGTAATTACTAAAGATCCCTTCAGTTCCATTGAGGATATAATAATTAATTAAAAATATAAAATTACGTTATAAATATGGAGTCTTTACGTTATTTCGTTGAAAGCATGAATTAAGAAATAACAGCCATTATTGTGCGTTAAATGTAAGATGTAGTAAAAAGGTGTTAATAATATTATTAATTGGCATGCGATTGGTCAGATTATATTGGTTTTATAATTGTAAGTTGGTTCATAAATATTTAGCAAATAGAGATTATATAATTTTAGGTTATTGTGAATCGTAGTATTACTGTTAGAGTGTATGTTAGTTTTAATGGGGTTAAATAATATACAATTGATTGTAATCTAACGTCACTCTTGAGGGTTGATTTTCTTATGTTTTGTATAATTATCTTAATAACATTAAACCTCTTAAGAATTTTGTTTACACAAATTTTCATATTATAGTTGAACTGACTCGAAATCGCTTTCCTAAACCATATTTTGATTCATGTAAGTTAATGTCAAATACGTTTTCTACGAAAGAAAACCCCGCCTTTAACCTGTCCTAAACAATAATAATAAGAAAATGAAGTAGGAGTAGTAGTAGTATGTTTGAATTTGTCAAATTTTGGCATTAAATTGGTGTAAAGATCCAAGGGGGAGCCTATATCAAGCTGTGGACGTCCTACGGCTGAGAAGACGACGAAGTTGCATATTAAAGAACAAAATAAATTGTGTATGGTAACAAAGTACCTACAATTCATTGATAATTGATTTGAACATAATACATAATAATTTATCTTTCAAAGCCACTCATTGAAAATGACACGTACAACCGATTATTTAACTAGATGATTTATATTGTTAAGGATAATCGCTCAATTTGCGAAGCCAAACCCTTTCACGAAACAATAATGAAATCCCAAAATTCATTAAAAGGATTTATTAATTTAGGTTAGATTAAACTTAAAGATTTAAGACAAATATACCTTTATTAATTACAATTAGATATTTTTAAATTTTAAGTTTTTTGCTAATTAATCTCAGTAGAAACTGCCTTATGAACCAGTGATTGTTTTGTAATAACTTGATGATTTAAAAATGTTAGTACTATACATTAGGTTATACATTGAGGTTTTGTATCACCTTTCGGTTAAACGTCATACTAAAGAAACTTAATATTTTATCTTAAAATACTATAATATCTAGGTGAAATATTCACAGTATTGAAAACAAAAAAAAAAAACTTCTATACGTTTGAGAAAACGTCTTAAATACGCTTGTAAGAAATTTAATACAATGAAAATTAAAGTATAATAATACTTCTTTTACTAAACAGTACCTTATAAAACAGTCAACAATGAATAAATTCTAATCAAAACTGCTTTAGTATTAATAATTACAAGTTTGTTGTACAGTGAAGTTTGTCGATAATTTGCGGCCAAGCAATCAATAGTGGTTCTGCTACCATTGTTCCTGTATGGCTTTCGGAGATGTGGTGAAAAGCAGTTAATTGAAAATTATGCAAAACTAACATGTCAAATATGAGGTAACATATTTGTACAAGTTTAACTAACTATATGGTTGTTATGTATTTACTCGGCACTATAAGGAAACACGCAGATTACTTGTATCGCTTTAATGGCCGACAACCATCTGCCAAGCGATGGAAGATTTACATTTACCTTGAAAGCTCATTCACATACCCTACAATGGTAAAACATCATCCTAATGAACTAATTTATTTGTTCTCAACTGAATAAATTACCGGGTACAATAAAATACTATTTTTTATTTTATAAAAGGTCGTCGTCGTAGGTCATTTTAAAGGTAGAGACCACTCTGCCTATAAACCTTCGCAATTTTAAATGTCTCGCAAATGAGGTGACATACTATAAAAGGAAATGGAAGGAAAAAGAAAGAAAGGAATACGCGATTGAATAAAAGGAAGTGAGAGGTGGAAGTAATAACATCTCCACGAGTTTTGTGTAAAAAATATTTCAGGCAAACCTCAAAAATTTTAAGAAAATCTAGAACTCATGGCAAAGTTTAGAGCGTCTGAAGAACCAGGGCTACTTCAAGGAAGAAATCCTTTGAAATTCAAATTTGAGAACGGCAGAAGGGTGACAAGGCATTAAACATTAAATATTCAACACATCTGGGAAAGTGAATTTAAGCGACGTTATAGTTTAACTGTGGGCATTAAATAATTTTAACGGCAGCATGCCTGATATTTTATTGCGCGATAAATAAGATTAAAGAATTGTATAGACTATAGATGCTAGATAAGCTAAGAATCTCTACTAAGATTAATGCAATGAAATGTATGTAAAGTACCAGTTCTTATTTTATTACTGATTATCATTATCAAGGATTTCTATGGTTTATTAAAAAAAAATACAGTGCTACACGGGTCGCGATTTGCTAAAAAAACGAATCGGCATAGTGCTTAAATTTTATAAATTAAACAATAGTTATTTTCGATTAAACTAGATTTATGTTATTTCTTGTTCTTGTGTGTGCAATAAAGAGTTTTTATTATTATTATTTTATGACTACGTACAGTTTTCAACAGCAAGAAACTGTGATAAAAAAAGCTACAAATCGTAACTAATAAATAATACGTAAAGAAATATAAACTCTAAACTGAAGAACATTTCATTGGATCCACTTAGACACTTTCCCCTTCACCACTCAGAGCAAAATGAAGCATTCAAATTTTATTAATCAATTTGTATAGACAAAGTGTTTCAATACCGCTCCATTCAATCATACTTCGGCTCCAACAATACTTAGAGTAATTGATATTTTTATTGACAAATAAAGCTGTTTCATCAATGTAACAAATTATCGTACTGGTTTAAAAGAATGAACATTGATAATGTTATAACATTTAGTCGGATTATATGTCGTCTCGTCTTTATTGAAAAAAATGTTAGATAATGTTGTTTAGGTATCGTAAAAAAGATTCAGTTTTAAAACAATTTATTTATTTTTTACTTTTATAATGTTAATGACTGATATTATAAATAAAAGACTAACAAAGACTTATATCTATATCTCTTAAATTAATAGTGGATGCAAAAAATGTTATTATATTACAAGAAACGTCTTACTAAACCATTGATGATAAAATCTAATCGAACACTTCCAGATGAAAATAAAAACTGTATTAGTAATAAAAAATAGGTATTTCATAAACAAAGTAAATGATGGTGGTGATCTGAGCCAAAGGTAGTCGAGCACTACCAGTCACAAACTATTTGTGACTCTAACCCTTAGAAAAAACCATAATAAGACTATTTTTATCCTTTAGCGTCTGTCCTACACTCAACCGAACGAACGAGCGAACTTTTAATGTTTCATTTCTAACTTCAAGTGGACTAGACTATCTAGAAACAAACGACATCTGCTAATTTTACGATTCCCGATCATAACTCACAGACAATAGTCCATACTGACCCGGTTATTTATTGCCCACCCCTGCCATAATGACCTTTGGGCTCGATTTATCTACAAACGGTCGTTTCCGAGGGCTCGCGCTACGTAATTGAGATCCTTTGCTATCTTATAGGTAATAAAGTATTTTTTTCGTGGTTAGCTTGCCAAATGACATTCCGAAATCAAAGTGATGTTAGGATTTAGTTGTCAAATGTATGTCGCCATACATGTATAAGTACCCAATGGATTACATAATAGGTACATACTAGCTATGTCCTGAGGTACATTCGCGTTAAGTCACTATAATGAGTATCCTATGTCCTTTATCAAGTTCTTAAGTATATAAGTTCTAAATTTCATTAAAAACTGTTTAGTATTTTTAAAGCCTATTTAATTCAATCAAATACACAAATCTTTCCCCTTTATGGTATTAATATACTTCCAGCGGTGTAGTGCAAGTATTATGAGATTTATTTTATTTTAAACAGAGTAAGAGAGAGTCTATTAATCGCGAAAATGCAAAATAAAGGAATTTAATTAACATACATAACTATTTTACATACTATACTATAGATATATTATAAAGTTAAAATAATAATAACATGAATACAAATGGCCAAGTAAGTCAAAAACTCTGACTAAAACAATGCATACAAAAATCAATAAGGCAAGTAAGAGAATGAAGTCATTTTAGCATCCCTTTCGTCCGATATTTCGGAAAATGAATTACCCGATGAGTAATTCGATTAACGACTTTCACGCTTTTATCTTTTATGTCGAAGTTATTTTAGTAAAGTCAATTTTAAATCTATTTCTGGGCCTTTATTTTGCAAGTTATTTGATACTTTGTATATTATTTTTACACTCAGATTTACTAGAGATATTTAAGTATCCGTTATTCTTCTATAAGACTGTTATAAATACTGTTATTTCAACAGAAAGAAAATGCTATATGCTATATCGTTTATAACTTTTAATATCTGCCCTTCATATAACCCTATTTACGGAACAAATTCGATTATATAACAGCTAACAGGGAAACTAAAATTAGCGAGAACATTTTTCTCGTAGCGAGCTACCTCGCGTGCAAATGTACTGGATCGTATTTTTCTCTTCACGTATCGAAAGAATTCAATTTACTTGACGAATACCCCACACGTTCGTCATTAAGCAATACGATATCGTTTAAAAGCAATTTAGCTTTATTTGTTTTTGAACGTATTCCGAGAAGTGGGAAAGTAGCTCCTTCAATAATGGTCATCTATTTTTTTGCGAGAGCCCCGAAGTATGTACAGACTACAGATGCACATGATCCCATGGTTTCCCACGTGTTTAGAAGAACATAGAACCGTTTCAATCGATACAAATTCACTTTAACCCATGATCTTTTGAGAAAAGTATTCAACCACTTAAAAAAAAGCTGCCAAGCGCTCTCCTGGCCTTTACAAATGGACGATTTTTTAAGAAAAAGGAAACGTACGATATAAAAGGAAGAATATGGGCAACGAAATCTCTAAAAGGTGCAATTAGTTGACGCAAATTTTCCATCTTCTTGTACCAGAATAAAACCGTAAAGCGAAGATCAATAATATTCACAGCTCATAGTTTTAGCCTATTTTTATTCAATCTTAATTAAAAAAATAGGTTTCAAGAACTTAATTTCCTATATAATATAAGGTCACTGACCTGAAAACTAAATCCATATCTTCGTACCACTTCTCTCGCTGACTAACAAATCTCAATGCAATTTATGAGGTTATAAATAAAAGAGGAATTACACAGGTTGGTCCTTACTAAAGTGATAAGCTTATTGTTCTAGCCTAGAAATCTAACGTATTTCTAAAAAAGTTTCTGGATAAAATATGTAGGAAATAGATTCTAGAATATTCGAGCAAGTTATCACAGAGGCTGTACTTGCTTACTCACAAATTGTTTTTTCCGGTCTCGTTACGAGTCTCGGAGGGTGCGTCTATTTTTATGGAGATAAAAGTGATACGCTTTTGTTGGTTAAGAATAACTTTGTTTGTTATTTTACGCGGTAGATTATTTGGTAATCGTGAAAAATTGGTATTTATATAGCTAATATCAAATACTATAACAGTACATTCATACAATAAGTATATTATTAGTACACTAAAATTCAGTTGAATAATTTTCAATATCACGAAAATGTAAATAACAAATTTATAATTGAGTGGTTTTGTGGTCAATGCTGTAATAGTGTTCCTGTATAAGGCTGGCAATAGTGTTGCTTTATATAAACTTATTTAAAAACTCTCATTGAAACATTAAAGATCTATGATCACTTTAAATCGAACCTTTAAGATTCTTTCTACAGCTTATATTTCTGATACGTACTACAGTCAGCGTGGTCCGATATTAAAAAGTATGTACTATTTCAAATATAAATGGATGTTTTGTCGCTAGCAACGATGTATAATGTACTATTGTATTGAAAAATTTTTGGCTAGTGTTCTATTTATTCGTCCAATATAATCTGATCAATCAGTAGCCTCTAACATACCCTCGGTTAGATCTGAACTGGAGGAGACGGGACTTGAGCCCACGGCGCGGCAGAAATTTGGGGCCTCCGTGCGTGCTAGTACAATAACCCTTCATATAGCCACTTACACATATCATACAATAGATGCGTAAATTAAATCAATAAACATTTTTTAATTACCGAAAAAATAAAAAAAAATAATTAGTCCGTCTCTTTGATAAAATACCTATATTTTTTTCTGTGTCAAAAAAGGCAAGTCTTGAACATGTAGTAGAAATCAGATATAGCGCATTAAAGTTACGGCTACGTCACATCTTAATGGAAAGCGTGCATAGCAGTGACGTCATACGATTTTTCAAATCAATGTTAAGTTTATTAAAAAAATAACTACAAAATGTGTTTCTATAATTTATCTACCTGATGGACAATTAATTAGTTTTTTATCGTCATACCAATGAAAAATGTAATAATGAAAATATATTTTTTGTATTTGAGTGTACCAACTCTTACTTTACGTAACAGCTTACGTATTACCAGATGTAAATAAACAGAATACTAAGTAGAATATATCATTCTTCGAGGGTTTCCATAAATAATATATTACTCGAATACAATATTTATGAACCGTAGCAAAAACATAGTAAAATGGCGGGATGCGCACCACAATTTGTGTTTTCATGAATTACAAATTATCATGTCAGTTGACCTTCTTTTTCGATAGTTTCCTTTCACCGACTTCAAAGGAAGAAGACTACTATAGTTTACTTTACGTTTTAATTATAAAATTCAAGATTTTATATGAAATTCGTATTTATAGCTCTATTTTCTTGGACTTATTTGAGATTTAAAAAGAACATAAGAAGAATATAAAAACAAATAAAAAAGTATTTAAGCACGCGAACCGCAAGGCACATCCAGAAAAAATATAATTTTTATAATCTTTTCGAAAGCTATGTTCAAGTAAAAAACGATCAGAACTGGCATAAATCATTTAAATAAGGTTTCTTAGAGGTTTTTATGCGACCTTTTAAAAATTCATTATGTTTCAGGAAATAATCTTCATAAACTTGAGTTTTGGGTCTTACATTTAATCTTGAAAAGGAGTTCTATACTATCACTTCTCATTTTTACTCATGGTCATTTCGTTACAGAAATACTGTTAGTAATTAACTTATTAATAAATAAACAAAAACTTCGCTTCGTGGTTTCCTAAAACTATCATGCAAGTTTTGTATGTAAACCATTGTAAATTTTTACTTAAAATTAAATGAAAAATTACTTACTCAGCGTTCGTTTCTGGCGTAGGTAGATCTCCTATAGTGGTTAAAGTTAGCGTGGACCAATATAATGATCCGAGATATTTTCTCGTAAGAGTTGCGTAGTCGCCCGGACGGTGGGGGTAGGCCCAATCACCCTGGGGAAAATTTGTATAAAAAAGAACGATTATACAGGACTATCCAATCACAAGCTATGCAGAGCTTGTTTTATGTAAACTAGTAAAATTGTAATATTTTTTAACGGGTAGCTATGCATTTCAGCACGCTTATAACAGAGAACTATGGAGTCAAGCTATACATAGCTTGTGTTATGTGTACTAGAAAAATTATGTTTTTAACGTGTTACTAATCAGAAGATTTTCTTGATGATAAGCGACCAACTGTATTTATATTTGGTGAAGGCATTTTACGTATGCGAATAGTTCCACTTCAAAATAACAGTCTCCAATCAAACAATACATACATAAAAAATCGCTTAATTAAAATACCCTATAGTCGTCTCAAGAACCTTAACAAGACAAAACGGTAGACGAAATTGTCTGCCTTAAGGTTGACAAAGCATTCCTTAACGGAATCAGGACTATAAAAACTTATTTCATTAACAAACTATAGTACAACGCTGCAGGTCACTAGAAGTAGAGAGAAGTTGTTAAGAAGTTTGTTAATGTTCACAAATAGTTCACTTATAACACAGTCTACCCGAGTTCAATCGATTTCATTTGATTTTATCTCAAACGATTGCTTCATTTCAATGGCAGTTCTCGTTTTAAACTATAAGAAAAGGTTTATCATTTAATTGGTGCATCGTAACGGTCTTCTTCATTGTATCATCTGGAGCTATTAATTACTATGAGTATAGCGAAAGTTTTAATGTTAGTGATGAGATTTTTAACTTGAAAAATACTTTAAAATAGTACGGTTTTTTTTACGTTAGATAGAAGTAACTGCTATCACATATCGGAAATGGCGACGAAATAATATGAATATCGTATAGCCATACTTGTTTTGGTTTAATACATTGCATATTGATTTAGAGTACCATAGCTACCATAATACTGGACAGAATGGACTAGTATAACCATTGTGAAAATACATTATTCCCTGAATTATCAAATAGATACACGGACGAAACCCAAAAAGCACAAAAGTACTCGTTTACCATGAATATATATTACAGAATATGTCGTAACGGCATAGTTAATGTAACTTAATTTTCAAACAACTTACCTGGAATCCTTCAGCCTCGGATAGCAAAAAATAGAAACACCCAAACCAATGCGCCAGAATGAGTAAGATATGTATAAGGTTTATGACGCGCCAAAAATTTGGGTACACCGTCCGTGACTCCACTATGTAGTAACAGCTCACTGCCCTGTATACCTGTTATTATAAAAAAAACATATCAAAATATATGGCCAATCAGAAAAAAAAGTAAAATAAAAATCAAAAGAATCCATTAGATAAATTCCAATTTTAAACGCATCTTTATTATTAAAACATTCAAGCTATGGAAGCATTTAGCATTGTATTTATGTCACAGTTTACGTCAAAATGACATCTATTCGGTAATCTACTCGTTTACTTACTAATATAAAGATTTAAATAATAAGAAAATACGGCGATTTAATTTTTATAGACTTATTCCACTTCCTAAGATGCATAAAAATACAAAAATACAAGAGAAGTACCACTAGACTCTTTAGTAGAATTCCCTTACAACTTTAAAATACTATACCAAGTTAGTTACAGAATAAGATAACAGGGAACACTACAACTTACAAGGACTAAATAAATGGGAAATAAAGCAGATTTCAAATAGCTTGTGTCACCGAACTTGACAGCGTAAGTGGGATTGGCATTTTTCCTCAACGAGACGTATATTTTAGGGACTTGTGAGGAATTATCGCTGATATATTTAAGGCACTTTGAGAGATTGTTGAGCGGAAAAGCGCTGGTTCTAACCTATTTTCAAAGTACCGCGATAACGTGATCATGAATCGATAAAGAGCATTTTCATACTGAGTGGTGGAAATTGACGCGTCGAGATTCGAAAGGTTTAAAAAAAAGTAGAAAGATTTGATGTTTGTCAACTTTTCCTGTTACATATTGATTCCAATTTATTTCCAGATATAATACTGATTAATCAAGAGCAGTGTACCAGACAAGAAGAAGCTATTATCATCGTTTATTTAAATTTACTTAACCTAAATAATCTGAACGTAATTTACAAATAATGTAAATTGTTTAAAATTGCTATTCATTTAATTAAAAATGTCAAAAGCCGTTACAATAAACCCTGTTTTTAAATAAAAATATCCTCGTCAGATTCCTTTAGATTTTAGTTAAAAGGATGGCGTGTTATATCTGAAGTTCTTTGAGTTTTATTTTGTCACTGATAGGGGTCTTTGCAATCCTCACCTTAAGAAACCTAGGGAAACGAATGATAGGGTTGGTGCCGATCTTCAGTTGCAGTAAATCAAGGGGTGTCAGCGCGGCGATGTCGAGGAGAAACGAGCGCGAAGCTAAGTAATGCTTGGCCAGTTTCTTGGAATCGTACACCTGTAACAGATTTATTACTTAAACATAGAACTTTTAATTGTGTGAGAAAATATAAGCGAAGAGTTTATTTTGACAGGCTTTGTTATCATTCTGGAACCGTCATATTGCATTTATAGTACGCGTCATTTACGTTTAGCAATTGACGAGAGTAGCTGCGCATCGGTAGAATCGCGCTCGTAATTGACGTATTAGTGCGAGAAAGACAACACGACTGGGACAACCAATCAACGCTCGCGCACCCGACGATCACGCGCCCCGCGCGCCGCGCCGCTACCTCGATACCTTATTTTTGACTTCTGCGCAGGTTTCATTCAGCTCTAAAGATTCGTGACGCGTACTATACATGTTTTTACATAAATAGCTAACTCAACGCGAATTCGTCAAAGCTGTACCTATTTAACCTGAAACTTAAGAAACTTATAACTAGTATTTTTTTTCAGAGACTAAAAACCAGATTCGTACGGTTCAGTTGTTACCAAGATACGCACTTAGCGATACATTTGGCGATTTATTTTATGTTATAGATAAAAATTAATAATTAAGTTGTGAAACTAGCGTTTTATCCGTATGATTTCGATAATATATATATGCATAAGACACTAAAGAATCATATAACTGATATTGAATTCAAAGAACGAAAATTAAGCTTTCAAACTTAGGTACACCTAAAGAAAACTCTTAAACTTTACCATACAAAAATAAAACCGTTAAAAAATAAATACACAACACGTCTTAATAAAGAAGTAATGATTAATATACTCGTAAACTTCATGTAAACACTTCATAAATACGCCAATTAACGTCCCAGCGTTCAAATACACGTATTAAATATGTTAATACAATTTGCTAGTACTGAGTGTTATTCATCGCGGTCCCTGACGCTGAATTAATAGGAGAAAATTAAGTTGGCAAGAACAGGGCTTTATGTAAAAAGGGCTTAAATATTTTTTAATAGCAATGAAACTTAATCCGATTTATTTACGAAACTTTGCAGTGTAGTAAACTAAATATATATAACTATAACTGTTTTTTTTTTAAGATTAGATCAGCAGACCTGTGTGTTTAACTATATACATATTTAGAGAAAAAAATAAAAAAATAATTGAAAGTATTCCATCACTTCGAGCCTAGTATCATTATCAACTATGGAGTATATTATATTATTTAGTAAGACGTGGGATATATGTCTTCCAACAAAAACAGAATCGTGTGTATGATACATAAAAATATATGTATGCATACAATATACCTACGATCAAATAGATTAACTTCCACCTTTTATGAACTCCTTTAATGTAATCATTTTCAAGTATAATATTAGTATACTACTTAAGCGTTTTTTTATAATTTACCCGTTTCTTTAAAGTTGGTTATTAAATAGATGAAGTAGAAATACATTTATAGCACGTACGTACCATCAACCCTTGTTCCAGATAGCCGGTACGGAGTTGCACAACTAGGTCCAGCGCGAATACGACATCGCCGATGCCGTCACACGTCAGCCAGAAGTAATGGCACATTATCTGGAAATCGTGTCTTTGTTATTATTTAAACCAAACAAGTATTACTATGAAGCGGACAAAGCGACCGAGCAGGTACCCTAAGAGTTCGATGTAACGCTTTAATTATTTATTAATTTAAAAAAGGGTCGCTAACACGGCGTACATTAGGTACTTATAGAGTAGCTAGACTAGATTTACAAATTAAATTATGCCGCCATTAGTGTTAGTAGTCTAAGATTATATGACGTTTATTTATATAAAATATGTACTGTCACGTAACACATATATAACATTCAATTACTTATACTATACAATGAAAACAATATTCTAATATGTAAAATTTTGGCGTACATAACAATTGCCATCAAATTTAAATAATACATACAAAGACGAACACATGTCAGACTGAGCTGTCTGACAGCGATAGCATGGTGCTAGTGCATATTTTTATGATTTGAATAATACTTATAAATCAATAAAATCTAGTCGTAACATTCGATACAGCTACAGAAGAATTATTAAAGAATCAATGGTTTGGAAAAAAGTGTTCCGATGAATGCAATTTTAAATTGTACTCAACTAACTATAGAGCTCATGATTCTCAATTACTCGATTCATTTGAATTACGTAAAAACTTTATAATTATTATTAGATTTATATCAAACTAGATGTCTCCTCATTTCGTTCATATTACATTTAGTTAATAGATAATGTTCATTTAAAAAAATATATTGAAATTCAGCTGTTTCGAGTTACCTATACCCTCAGTAAGAGAATGGAGATCAATTTTATAATGATATATTATTCACAGAAAGAAATGAACTACATATAAACATACACGACTTTGTACAGATGACAAGAACGTGTAGCCAATAGCACTTAACAAGATTATTCCCTTCGCATAAAGCACGTGAGTCGTGACCCAAGAACACTATAGTCTATAATAGGTTCCTAAGGGAACGGTCGTTGAGATCGGCACACTAAGCGAAACTAAATGGCCCGACTATTTACTTGCTTTAGATGTGTATGCAGTATAGTATGCGTATGCACGTAGTGTTAAATGATTGTTATATACATACATATTCACTCGCATATGTATGCTATCCTATATATATAGTGAAAAATTAATTTAAAATCGGTTCACTAGCTTAGGAGTCAATCGCGGACACGTAATTTATATAATATATTAGGATTTATAGCAGGAAAAACCATACGAACTCAAGTTTTAAAAATAACTATAGACGAACTAAATTTGGCTAAGATTTTTTTTATATGGCAAGTAATTAACTGTGTCAGACAGACAAGGAACGAACGAGAATGAAAAAAAATGATTAAACAGTTATAAATGAGCGAAACTTACACAGCACTTGTTTAAAAACATTTCACAGAAAAATACGTGTTTTTATTTTGTACTGCATCTTCCATCTCTAAGGAAGTTAAGTATTTTTAAAGACCCTGCATTCGGTACTAAGAGACAATACTATCGTTAAATGCAGACATCTTGTTGCCGCTTGAGATATTTGAGGAATTTTTATAAGGAAGAAGCTTTCTATAATGACTTTGTTTACAGAAAATATGGACTTTATGCGTTTAGAAATAAACTGAAACTAAACAAGGAAATATATACTAAAACCATAACAATACGTTAGGAAATCAACCTTGTCCTTGGCTAGTGATATCTTCTAGGCAACCTTAGTAATAAAAAGAGCAAAATTGTAATGCATAAGTATTAAGTAATAAGTTAAAGCGGAGATTCAGAAATAATGAATATTAACAATAAAATGTTTATAATAATTCAGAAAAAAACTAGCAAAGAAAAAGATAAAAAAATAACAGATGTTTCCACTAATTCGATAAGAATATTAAAGTCAAGAATCATTACATAACAATTGACCTAAGAGTTTCCTTAATGTCCCATAATGTATTGTTTTATCACGAAAATCTTACCCCCGATAAAACTTCAAAGAATATAGAGCTTAAATAACTTTATTCTCTCCGAAGCACGGCTCAATAAAAACGTTTTCTTTCTTATTGCGTCTTGGGAAAGACCACCTGGTCTTACATGTGCAAACATTTTCTTCACCTCCACTTAATTTAATTAAGAAAGTGTCACGTACGAATACTTTTACGTCGAACGAGGAAATTGGTTGAGCTGACGTTTCATAATATCTATACTAATATATAAAGCTGAAGAGTTTGTTTGTTTGTTTGAACGCGCTAATCTCAGGAACAACTTATTCGAATTGAAAAATTCTTTTTTATTGAATGGACAATTTATCGAGGAAGGCTTTATGCTACATAACATCACGCTACGACTAATAGGAGCGAAGAAATAATGGTAAAACAAACCAACGGGGACGAAGTCGCAAGCATCAGCTAATATTTGATAGTTATATTGTCCGACTGTCTTCTATTTTCAAATGTTTTCAAATATCGTTTATATTTCAATTAGGAAGGCTTTTTCCACCGAACTGATTAATTAATGACGTATTATAAGTAAGAAATATATTTTATAATGTAAAAACAATAATTATTAATTTGTTTTTTTAAACCAGAGTATACATTTAATAAAAACATATGTCACTTTAAGATTGTTTTGACGCATTAGAAACGGTTTAAACAAAAATTGATGAAGTTTATATTTAACTTTTGTTTTAAAAGATAATATATAAATACACACAATGGTACTTAAGAATAGTAAAATAATTTATATATGGCACCTCCATCACAACTGCCCATCTTAATTCCGAATATACATATGTTAACATATACAGGGTTGATGCGACACATGGGCATTAAATTAAACCACGTATATAAAACGTACCTAATACCGCTGTCGAATAATTCAAAATTTTTTAACATCAAAAATAAAAAAGTTTTTTTTTTCGAAAAAAGTAAATAGTTTGTAAATCATCCTCATATGAAAACACCATTTATAAATATTTACACTGACCTTGTGTAACCTGTGATCAGTGCGGCAACGTGAAACGTCGCATAATTTTTTCTTAAGATACCGCCGATAAGCTTCAATATTTGATACATTACGTGTTTAAAGTTTCAACTCACCCGCACAATATTGATACGTTATTTAGACGTCGTAATTTTTCTTTAATAATTTAATAACAACGATTTACAATATTAATTTTCAGTTTATGAAATGCTAAAATAATGCGATGTTTTATATATATCGGTAGCATACACTTCACCCGTATATCGATATTATACCATTTAACCATTGTACTGTTTCCTTTTTTAATCTATTGAGAAAATACCATACTAGTACATTTAATTTTTCTACCACTGTCACAATAAAAAACCACAATAATAAATATTAAACTGCCACAAATTTATCCTAAAACACTGATCACTATGGTATAAGGAGCGCGTTTCACAACAATAAAAAAAGCGCGGGCGCATCTCGTTGCGTAACGTCCATCTCGAATCGATGACATATTTGCACTAATAAAAATTTGATTTTTCTACCCGATGACGTACCTATTTCTTTTCCTTTCACGCCCATTGAATTAAAGTATTACAGATTACTTCTTTGTTTATCATAATCATAACATTGAACGAATAATGTTTTGCTCACACTGTCCTCCTTATTACACTGGTATAAGAGTCATATTAGTATAACTTATTGCATTTTAGAAACTGTAATGCAAAGACAAGAGCGGCAACGTCTTTCGTTTAATTTTAAGGTGTAGGTATTAATTAGCAAAAACTTAGAAAATTCTTTGCGACTAAACTACTGATGCTATATTTTGAATGTGTTTTTTTTGTGTAGGGTCTGAAAATTGGCCATAGTATACGTTAATTTTATCATAGTATACGTTAATTAAATTTAATGCCCATATGTCGTATCAAACCTGTATAAAAATTAAAAAATTAAAAAATTATAAATTTTATTACCTGCAATTCAGGAAAGCTTTGCCGCACAATGAGAGTCCACAGATTATAAAGTACACAGAGTGTTATCAGCCAGAGCCAATAGAAGTAGAAGTTTTCGTCCGGGTTCACCACAGTTCTCGGCGCTCGGACTTTCCGTCGCCTCTGTCTCGTGGTTGTTCTGTGCTCGCCGGTCGCTCCCTCAGACCCGGTGTCCTCAACCTAGTAAAAGTTTTTAATAATGAATGGGGTTTATAACAATTATTATATATTTTATTGACGTAAACATTGGTCATAAGACTTATATCCTAAAACCGAAACCACAGATGGAATCCATCGTAATCATAGCCTGCATAGTGCAAGTCTGTTTTACTCTGTATATTTCAATAAAACTATAAACATATACATTCGTTATAAAGATAGAGCCTCATGCAACTATTTGATAACCTTATCCAAAAGTAAATCGTTCCTAATGGATAGTTGTTATTAAAAGCTTTTTCTCCGGGTTTGTAGAACGCTACGAATCGACTTGAGCAAACGGAAGCAAAAAGGAGGAAGGCTTTTAATTGATTGTTCCCACTGCACGTATAAAAATACCTACGTGATTTATCTTTCCATCTCAAGTGTATAGAGACTGTTATAGATAGGTACTTTAAAATTATCTGAACAGAAAATATTCCGAAGATCTAATAAACCTTCAAAAGAAATTATAATTTGAAGAATGAAAAATACTAAAATGTTACTTTCTTCTATTTAGAACTCATTAATAATTCATTAGATACATGCTTCGGAACTTTATGAAGTTGAAAATGGTAAAATTTGCGAATTTGGAGATATCTTACTGTTTCTTGAGTCTCTGGTATTTGTCGCGTCGAAAACCTCTTCAAAAATGAGTCTTCTCTCTTTAAAGGCGGTTTCTTCTGGATTGCTGAGCTAAGTTGAACAGTTGTACGCAGTTTCATCCATCTCTGGTTTGACTTTGTTCTGTTGTGGTTAACAAATACAAGATATAATATAGTTAAATCAAAAATTCCAGTGAGAAAATAGATTTAGAAATCAACAGGAAACTTTTAGAATAATTACAGTGAAACCAATGTTATAAACCAGCTTGTAATTTAGTGTTATTGCGTGCATATAGAATCTAAGTCATCATGCTGCATGGCATACAAGATAAAACAAGAAACTCCAATCAGATAAAAATGTATTTGTTCCAATGTCTAAACTAATAGCTAATCTAAACTCAGGAACGAACTATTTGTTAAAAACTATCGTCATTCAGATGCAAACAAGAGTAACAATGAAAAAGATTCGATTATCAAGAATTAGAAAAACAAAGTCGATCAAGTTAAAACTAGGCACAATAATCACATTAAAAACACACATAATCCACGAGTCGAAGACCTAGATATAGACGAAGGATAGCGTTAGTTGGAAATAAACAACGACCACGTACAAAAGTTAGTAAATGTTTTGTATTTCTTCTATACAATCGAACCTCTTTATTTTCCTGAGTGCTTGGTAGTATGCCATGACAGCTTGGACGTGTCTCCATTTATGGCCCCGTTTGTCTGAATCAGACCCGGGCCTTTCAGAGTCCTGGACGGACTTGCGAGAGCTTGACGAGCTCGATGCAATGATCGGTCGCCTACAAAGGGATGCTAATTTTATATGTGACAGTGTGCTCAAGCGAAATGCTATGAGTTTCGCCGCGATGCTTGCTAGTTAAATATATACAAAACAGTGTTTAAAACAGTCACCAGTACCAGGAGATTATAACCATACCTATATATACAGAAGAGATGAAATTGCGAACCAAAAAAGAAAGTGATTGAAAGAACGTTAAACGTGTTCAGTTTAAGGCATACTTACGTTTTTTCTTTTGAAGATATCTATATCAAAGTACTTCGAGTAAACAGGACCCAGCTATATCGATTGCTAACAAAACATATACGTGACTTTAATACCAACGGCCTGAAACTCACAGCTTTCGTGTAGATTTCGTAGTAGAATAACATGCATTTTGTCTAACCAAGATTCAGTCTATGTGAGGTCTAGTCAGCGTTGCACTTGGTGCCAGTACTAATTATTATTTATTGTCGTTGATAAATCTGCAGTTCGTGAGGCCAATTAGCACGATACAATCATTTGGCATGGAAACTGAACCAGTATTATGCTTTAATGCTGCAATTTGCGACTTATAGGGATCGCTTAATTATCGCTTTTTGTTTTTGCCCGTCTTTTTCGCACGTTAATTAAGACCGTAATTTTAATTGGTATGCCATGTATTTGTTATTTATATTAAAGAGAAATAAGTTGTATAGTAAGTGATATTAAGTAAAGGATTGTTTAAATAAGACGAAATATAGGTAATTATAAATAATAACAGTAGATAAAATTCATCTAAAAATTATTTTCGTAAAAGAACTAGGAAAATATATCTGGGTAATAAATTATCAGTATTAAGATGATAGGTACATAGCATTATATTTGTTTCTTCGGGAAAGACGACGACAAATAAACACTAATTGGATATTTTCGGCGATGTTTGGGAAATATTATTTATTACTTATTACATTATCAGTTCAGTGACCATTGCCAAAAATCAGTGCGTTGCTAATTAAGCAACAAAGCGGTTTATTTCACACTTTTTCCACTTACATATCCTCATTGCGTGTATTTGTTGTGAATGGTGAAAATTTCATAAACCTAAAATTAAATTAACTCTTTATTTTTCGAAGCTTGAACTTTTACAGCACATAATGATATGGAAAAATTATATTTAGTAACACAATGAAATATGTACAAAGTTTGTATTTAGAATATCTTTTATCAGAAATATTTACTATAATCATGTATCAATAAATTATCTCTTTTAAATAGGCCTTTGATATATTGATAACAAAAAGTTTTTTTAATACGATCGAGAAAATATAAGATTTCAGACGCTATTTGAATTTATTATTTATGTGAACATATTAGTATCGGTTAGTAGAAGATTATTTTACACAATGGAATTCAAAGATAAGACCGTATACTGTTTTCATAAAAAAGGATTTAAGATATATAAGGGAGCGATAACCACGACGACATTGTAATGTTTTTTTAAGCAAAATGAGAACAGTTTTTCATTTATATTATATTTCAAATTTTATACTTATATTATATTTATAAAAAAGTAAAAATCGGAGCAAGACTTTTTTTTCTTTAAATAGGTATAATGTTTTTGTCTTTTAGTTTTTTAAACGATTTAGTTTAAGTTACAAATACTATATAATGCTTAGTTAAAGTTAATCAATTACTAGATTTTATAATAGCAAAATTTCTGACATACTTATTGAAATCTCAAAAAAGCAATAAAATACTGTTTTGTATGAGTGTATTCTTCTTAAATTCACTCTTATTTTCTATTCTAAATTGGATTTATGTTCTAGGAAATGTCATAATGTCATTGACAGTAAGTAGTGTGTCAAGTTGGTGCGGATTTGTGTCAGACCGTGTCAAGACGGGTCACGGTGACGACCGATTACAGTATCGATTGCCTGTAAACCCCGTCAATGTCAATCAGTGCAGCTACTCCGAATGCAATCGTCGTCGATATCGAAAATTTTTGATACTGCTAACCAAGCTATGAGACTAAATATACTCTAATAAAGAATCGGATCGCACATCATTTTATCGGAATGTAATCGAAACAGAAACAAAAAAGTTTTTAAATCAATTCGAAGTTGCTCAAAAACTGTATCGATAATAATAAAAATCGACATCGATTGTGTTCGGAGTAGAGCTTCTGATATAAATAAAACAAAGACAACGCTATGAATAAATTAGCTATTGATATTTTCTGTCAAAATCGTATTTTGTTTATTGAAAATTTAATTTGTTTACAGTTACTTGATTCCACAAAATAAAAAATAACACTAGCATTATTAACAAGCTTGAAAAGAATTTCTTGACGAAACTATGTATGTTTTAAAGGACTTTATTAGGAAGAAAACAACCAACAAAGGTATTCTGTGGACGTTCAGTAAGTCAGACCTTATCATAATGATATAATTTGGTACCTATTTAACGTATTGAAATTAAATTGATGCACCAATTATATTGCCCTCTCATTGTTGTAACAATTTTCAATACATTTTAAGTACCTGGATAAAAAGGTTGTTAAATTCTAACGCACGAAGTAACTCAAACCTTTTTTTTCTACATTTGAGTATCATCCATCGAACAATGTTATAATGTACTTATTGGTGGTTAATTTAATTATATTTTTTATAAAATAAATTATCTGTTTGTGTTAAATAAATGATGTGTTCTTATTCTATTATCCAACTAAACTAAAATCTAACAATATTTAGGATATAATAATAATGTTGGAGAAACATCAAAGAGTTCTGAAAAAGTTTCAAAGTTGACTTTTGCCATATAATTTGAGAGTTTGTCAAAAAAGTTTTCCTTCATTATTAATTAAAATACAATTCTAAAAAAAATGTTATTGCTAAATATTTAAGTATGCATTTGAATCTTATAATAAGATTAAAATGTACGAAGGGCTTAAAAGCAATTTTTATCGAAAGAAACGGCAAGATACTGTTTAATAGTGAAACAAGTGAGGATTATAAAATTTTTTACATACTAATTCTACACGGGAGAGCGTTTCTGGAAATTTCTATGAAAACAAACGAGTTTTCTAATAAAAAGAGCCCAAGCCAAATAGGTCCGTCCCACTGCACATTAAGCTTACGACCCGATGACTTCAAGCTAACAGCGTCCCTGAAGCATACATAGATATGTATGTATGTGTATGATATTCATACTGACATCTATAAAGACTACCTTGTGCTTATACAAGCCTGGTACATAAAAGTAAATAAATATAATCTTTTTAAATTTTTTTGTTAATTAATGCAAATAAGTAATTCTGTTTGTTATGCCTTTAACGCGTACCACAGAATCGATATTAATCGATCGAGTAAAATTTTGCTTTATGAAAAAATATTATGATATTAGCCACTTTACGTCACTTATTCAAGGGGTGCTGTATTGGTTCCAATGATCCTTGCTTTATTACATTTGTCTCAGAATATTTACAAGTTAAGATTTGATGTAACTATGTCTTATAATATTGGAAGAAAGAGAATCAGATTTACGCGAACACAATCAGATCTAAGCATTAGTTAATCTATTACTATACTTACTTAATATATAGTTGAAAAATTGTGTATTTTAACGCGTTTATCTTAAAATTACAGGTTGGATTTTGCATAACTGTTTTACTATATGATACCTCTCTTTATAAGACGTGCTATTTAATAATTTATATATTATTTCATGAAACGATGCAGTCTAAACCGCGAGTCGTGTCTAGTGTATCAAATAGACCACTTTTGCATCGAAAACGTAATCAAGATCAATTATTAATTCTTAATGTAATGAGTCATTCGATTTTTATCACACGATTTTTCCCATACGGTGGGTATTTGGTGCAGACCATATTCGTAGGCTGGTTCGCCTTGAAAGGTAATGGGATCAAACACAATGTACTAACTACGTCACTCGGCTATAAGCCTTCAATATTCTATAAAAATATGAACAGATTAGCTATTCTGTGTTGCAAGTTTTAAATAGAATATTGGCGTAAAAGTGAAAGTGGCAATCTTTTTATAAACTGTCATATTAAACGTTTCTTCTAGCCTATTGATACTATCTACTATTGTGATAGTAGTAGCTATTACGTTGTACGGCTTTACTGAAGCACTTATTTTATTGATATTTGAAACAGAATAGTTAATTATATCTTATAGATATTATTTATTTTTTCTTAGACTTGCCAGATCACCTGGAAATCTGGGAATATATTTTTGCCAGAATTTTGCGTTTTGTACTGTTTCGTAAAAATTTTAATTAATAATTTTAAAAAATTTCACATATTAAAAAAAGAAAAAATCTCAGACAACCATGTCGTATCATCATAATTATAATCACAAGATAGCACGCACGCCTTTTCATAAAATAATGTGATTTTATTTAGGCAACTTTTTCAAAGTGGTAAATTTAACACATATATTTCCCTTTTATTCTAAATAACAAGATTTTCTAGAAATAAAACCTCGGTGAATATGTCCATAGTTATTATCTAGTGCCTTAATCAAATGTTTTCAGTTTGAATCAGTAATAATACTTGCATATTACTTATATTATAGACTTATCAAGGTAAAACTTAACAATAGATCACACGGTAGTATGTAGGTCAAGATCACAATATAGCTTCTTATGCTAAGCTTTTTGCAGTATCCAAAAGCGAAAGGTATATTTTTAATAGTTAAAATTATAATTAATAAAAATACACTCGTGTAGGTACATTTTGTGACGTTGGGAGCTTGTGGCAAGGTATTTTGGAGACAATATTAGACATTTTTTTGACCATTAAAAATCTATATTAATCTTTGTTAGAAAAATATATTTAATAGGTATAATATAGGTAGGTACATAATATATTAAATGGTATGCTATGAAATGAAAACCGCGGTGGAGACTTAGTGTAATAGAATTCTTTATCAATACGACTTTATTATAGCTTGTTAAAAGAACTGAACGAAGGTAAAGTTAACCAATATATCGATTTTTAAAACCTTAACGATTTCATTTAGAGCGTTTATTTTGTTTCTTATTTTAAAGATGTAAAGTTATAAGGTTACTAAAGGGAGGGTTATTTTGAAAAGCAGTAGTTGAATGTGTAATAATATTAGACAGTAAAGGTTATTTTTGAAACGCAGTAGTTGAGTGTGTTACGGTACCAGATAGAACAAGCTATTTTAAACCCAGTAGATTTTTAAATAAGTATTTTCAATAAAAATTAATGCGTATATAGGTGCAGACATAAAATTACTAAAATCTATTTAAACTTAAATACTATAACTGTTTCTGATGAAACTCCGTATTACTATTATGACGAAGAGCAATTGTTTTTATGCACGATGTAGATTAAAAATATGTACGCTGGATTCGATTGCATTGAATCAATTGAATTAATATCGAAAAAGTTTATGTTTATTCTGATACCTCCAAAAACTTAAATTAAATGTTGCTTTTTACTTTCAAATTTACTATACATTTTTCGATAAGTTGTAGACAATTTTTAAACTGTGAACCTGAATAATAAAATACGCGAGATACATTAATATCGATAAGTTCAATTTTACATTTCATTTTTATGCTCTGTTACATAGAATTTGTTGTTTGAAGCGAGGAAATAACGGCTGAAGTGGCTTTAAACCGTTCGACGTATTATCAAATTATTGAGGTCACTGATTTTCTTGTAGTTGCAAACAAAAAGATCGAAGTTTAATGGCGCTTCTGAACGTCAATTTTAAACTGGGAAATATTTAGTACCTACAATGCTGTCTTTAATTCATATTTTTTGCATATTTCTAGATTTCACGAGCAAATACATAGCCATGATCATGACGCGATAAAGATAAGTTACATACAATTAACTTTAAATTTTGTAGTAATTTATAATAATTCTGGAAGCAAAATTGAATTATGAATTTATGGGGAGCAATGATAAATTTTCAAAGTCGTGAAGCTTTTCTACGGATTCTGAGCTGAAAATCCTAAGTGTTTTAAATACATGGCTCGCTATATAGGAGAGGGTGGAACTTACTTATTGATACTACGCGATGGATGACAAACAAATGCTTTGTGTCATACCTTTGTCCGGGACTTTTGCTTTCATTGCTGACGTTGTTACTGGAGTCATCATCTTCCTCTCTTGATGTGGCTGCTGAGAGAGCTCTGGAAGAATCTGGATTGACGTCACTACCATCATTGTCTTCGCCTTCCGATGTCCTGCTTGTGCCTTCTTCAGCCTGAAATGAAGGAGTCCAATATTAATTTTACATACTTATTCATCATTAAACTCTCTTTGAATAAGGCAACGCTGGCCGGAAAAAAATTAAAATATTAAAAAAAAATTTAAAAATAAACAATTAATAAGGTCGATTAAGGGTAGATTATAATAAATTTAGACACTATGAGGAAGTTATTCTGAAATATTGAATACGACTATCAATTTTCATTTTATACGTATGTTGTTTATCGATATGTAACTACAAATTAAATGGAAAATCGCAATTATACTCAAGTTTCAAGTTTTCGTCAATCAGACACGGATTATGCTTTTTTATACAAGTAGATTATCGCGAGTGCGTTGACACCTTTTAAAATCTGTATATTTTAACATTATTTAATAATTATTAGCTTACATCCTCAGGTTTTCAACTTACCTGGATGAGTATAAGTGGTATCATTTCTTCCTTATATCCGTGCATATTTATACACATTTTAAACGTTCGACTCGAAGCTTCTATTTAATAAAACTTTGATCTTTAAAAACACTTCATATTTTTTATAGAATATCCAGCTTATTTTTACATTGATGTATGCAAATATGACTTGACGATGTATTTTGACCTATATTTATAGAATTTTCTAGATGTTTCTAATAATGTGATTCGATGACGTTGATATTAACTGATGACTTGACGGTTCTGATTTGTTACGTTGATTGAATAAATTATTATTTAGACTTATAATAATTATAAGTATTAGGTGTATAAAACTACGGTGTAAAGTCTCTAAAGGCTTGGAATTTCACAATTACACAAAGTATTTTGGTGTAGTTTTCTTTTATTAATAGATTGGTTCAAGATAAATGTTTCGCTATTTTAATGTAATAACAAAAGCTTTACATACCACGACATAAAGGGTAATACATTCGTTTTTCTTTTCTAACAATCGTAATATTAATAAAATACTTGGAAGTGTTTGGGACGATTGTAGATCTCAAGGGATATCTAACTTCGGCACTCTGAGTGATGAAATTGGAAACTATTTCTATGCTAAATCAATTCTGTTTTTGATGTTATAATTATGAATCTCCACCTTCCAAAGAAATACTAGAGTAAGAAGTGCCCTATGAGTTTATCTAAGGTGTAACTCCAAATTTCAACCAAATATTTTGAGTAGCTTTTGTGTTAAAGAAAAACAAAGATGTAATTGCTTACAAATATTGCATTTATCGTATTTCCAAGCCACACAGTTTGTGCCATACATACATACACTCTACACTACATATAGGTACTAACATCATTACCTAGTATAGAACAAAGTCACTTTCTCTGTCCCCATGTATGCTTAATACTAATTCAAGAGGAAGCTTTATACGTATAATCAATCAAAACATATAATAAAAACGTAACGAGTCGCTGTCTGTACATGGAAGATATATAAGAAAAAATATTATAGGAGACTTTTATAAATGCATTGGAACCCAAAACAATGATTTTTGGAATTTTTGTCTGTTTGACTGTTTGTTTGTGCAGGCTAATCTCAGAAACGGCTCATCCTATCAAGATGGGGTTGATGAATATCAATGATATATTGTGGTAAGCTAACTTAACATTTAGTGTTTGATTCATGTCAATCGGTTGATAAATAAAAAAGTTATGGCAATTTAAAGAATCACGTTGAACTTGCTGAACGTTTGTTGGCGCGGGTTAGGCATTTTAAAACATACTTTTCTACGCGGGCGAAGTCGCGGGCACAGCTAGTCTATATATATAATACAATGACGGGTTTGTTACAACACTTATAACTCGAGATCGGCTAGACCAAACTTTATAAGGGGAGGGGGGGTTAAGTTTATATCAAAATCCAGGCGGACGAAGTCGCGGGCTACAGCTAGTACGTGCATATATGCGGGTAAAAACGCGGAACGCGGCTAGTATATATAGTGTTCGGGATAAAAGTAAAATATAAAAAAGAAAAGCAAAGCTTTCTGAAACAAAGACTGTTCAACTTTTATGTTCAATGTCGAATATATACCGAGGCCGAAGTCATTTATAATCGATTTCCACATATTGCATGCTAAATTATTTTAGTACAAAAATAAGCAGAATCGTACGTTTATCATTCAATGTTATTCTCGAATCAAGGTGTCGGCTATTGACGTAATTTTCGGCCCTTTGAAGTGACTTCCGTCGAGTTTCGACTTAAAAGCGTTTCTGGAATATTATATCCTAATATAAACATGGACACGACGAGAATAAATGAATTCAATTTGAATAAATTTATAATTTGTTATAAAAATATATTGAAGGATTGTGATATAATAAGAAGTATATGTAATAATAAATAATAAAAAGTCTTTATTGACACAAACAAAGAAGTACACATACAAGGAATAGAATAGCCAATTGGCGGCCTTATCGCTACGAAGCGATATCTTCCAGGCAACCGCTATTAGGCGATAAGAAAAATTACTTTAAAATAGATAATGTTGAATAGGTGATGTTAAATGATCGGCTCTCCTCATGAGTTCGCGTTGTCCAGAGTGTGTTGCCGGCCTTTTAAGGATGATCCACAGGATGGTCATACGTGGCAAAATTTAAAAGTATTCTTTTTACTAACATTTTGAACATACTACGACCGTTCTGAAAATGTTCAAATCAAGAACACCTTTTTTATCCGTTAATAAATAAAACTAGTGGTCGTTAAATGTAGTGTTCGCTTTTAGATTTATCTTTGTCACTTAATACGTACCTACGTATAGATTTTTCATCCATCAATTGTTTCAAACTGTCAATATCGCGTCCAAACAGAGAGCTCTTACGTTATTGCACGTTAGTCATCAGGGTTCTTGATATTAGAATTCTGATTAAAATGTCGGAATTCAAGAGTTTCATTCTGACAAGTTAATTAGAGCTTATTGGTTTTCCGAGAAATTTCTTTGTTGGTTTGCTTATTCAATTACTAGGTGACATGACGTTGCTTGAAGTTATACGAATAGATTGGAGTTTTTAGTTTAGTCAAGATGTTAGTCTAACTAACGTTAAATGTTAGAGATTTTTTTAGTTTATTTTCTTTTATTTTTCATTGATTTGTATACACACACATACACACACACACACACACACACACACACACACATACACACCCACACTCACACACACATAGACACTTACGTACACGTATACATACTTTCCTTATCCTTGCAATGAGCTACTTGAAAAGGTATTTATACCAAGCTTTGTAGATTACGGAAACTGTGACCATTATTTTGCCGTCAATATTCGAGATTCCACAAGCCAGTATTAGAAATATATAAAGCCCCGACAAAATGCAAGCAAACTGACACACACAAACAGACAGACAGACTCGTCCAACTTATAAAAGCTTGACTTGTACATCACAAAAAACAACTTTTTGTGATGTACAAGTCATAAACATTCATTTGATACCCCACTAGACCATAATAGCAGACATTCGGTTTTTCTTCCCCCCTTAAACCCCCCATAACTTTTTAACGGCTCAATCGATTTTCATCAAACATGCCTAAGAACACTTGCCTGTAAAACAATAAAAACTAAATTGAAATGGGTTCATTCGTTCGGGAGCTATGATGCGAAAGACAGACAGACACGTCAAACTTATAACACCCCTCTTTTTGCGTCGGGGATTAAAAAGCATGAACTTCCAGTTAATCAGCAAAGCAGTCCAATAAAAGTGAAAACATTATGTTACATAGCGCCCGATATATAATTAACTAGCTGTTGCCCGCGACTCCGTCCGCGTGGACTTTCATATAAACTTTAACTTCCCCTTTCTTCCCCTTATAACCGTTTTTTTAGTTAAAAAGTAGCCTATGTTTTATCTCAGGCTCTAGACCATCTGTGTACCAAATTTCATTACAATCGGTTCAGTAGTTTTGGCGTGAAAGCGTAACAGACAGACAGACAGACGGACAGAGTTACTTACGCATTTATAATATTAGTATGGACTAGTATGGATTAGTTCACGATTTTTATTTTCGTATCATCTTTAATTTTTTTGTTCTGTATTTCGCGAAAATATTTACTTTTTAATGTCTAAGGGGCTTTCATTTATCCACCCACAGCATTCATTCTAGTACATTTTAATGGTATTGTTCCCTTAGTGATCCCATGAGAATTATATGAACCATTATCCATGAAAGAAAATATTTTATAAATATTCAGGCTGATTAAAGAGACAGGGAGATTTCTGTGTAATATCTTTTAAATTATTGAGACATACATAATTTTGTCAATTCTTTATCTTTCTTAGAATTTATTAAAATTTCTATTATAAAGGATCTAAAGGTTATTCAATATTCTTTATTCAACTAGGGTACAATATGAAGCTTATTTGAATGAAGATACTTTTGACTTTGAATTTGACTTCAAATCAATTTCTACAGAGAAGAACTAACAAGAAATTCTGCTTGTTGTTCTTTTAAAATTAAAAGATAAAATTGTAACTAGTATTTAATATTTATATACTAATGCAAAACTTCATTATTGAAGTTTTGCAAATAAAAATACCAAATGTACTTGGAATGGACATTACTTTACTTTTTTTATTAGTAAAAATAAAAATGAATACTATTCATAGTTTTTAATATAAAAAAATAAACCTATGACTACAGTTTAATATCTATTTAACATTTTTTTTCTTATTGATGTCCTCAATATACAGGGTTTATTCCACGCTAGCGAAGATTAAATTAACTTTGGGATTGGCGATCGTATATTTTTCCGATCGTAAAATGGAGGAACATAATGAGACGTCTCTAATTCGGTTAATTACTTCATTAGATTGTTTTAGTCCATAAAATTGTGAGTTAAGGTCCATCTTACAATTTTTCACTAACTAAGCCGAGCTAAGGTTAGCTAACTCGATCTATTTGCAACCATATACTGTCACCACGATGTGTTGCCGGCTTTTCAAAAGGCAGGATAGTTTGTTAGAAGGAAGCTACAGCGTTATGATCAAACTTAAAATTATTTCATTTTAAAAGTTTTGTTGCCTTTTTGCTAGATTGTGACTTCATTCTAAATCTATCATGGTGGCGTATCCAAGATGCCCGATTACATATGCTCCCACAATATGGGTATATCATTAAAGCAACTATGTGAAATGAAAAATACATAAAACTTAATGTAAATATTGATTCCTTTAGCGCATTTAAATAAAAGCTTGTTTTAAAAAGGTAATAACTTTATTTTATTTTATTGACATTATTATTTTATGACAGCGACATTTATGAGTCTATAACGCGAAAATATCAAAGTAAGGGTTTTGCAACGTCCAAAAACATTATCAAAGTTTGTCAAGATATATATTAATACTAGCTGTCGCTCGCGACTTCGTCCCCGTTGATTTGTTTTCCATTATTTTCTTCGCTCCTATTAGTCGCAGCGGGATGTAATGTAGCCTAAAGCCTTCCTCGATAAATTGTCTATTCAATAAAAAAAGAATTTTTCAATTCGAACCAGTACTTCCTGAGATTAGCGCGTTCAAACAAACTCTTCAGCTTTATATATTAGTGTAGATATTTATATTTAAATTAAATTTTCCTCCGGCATAATGGAATAAGGGTAAAGGGTTTAAGACGTGAATTGGCTGACATTCAATCAGATAGCGGGCCAAGTTCAGAGCCTTTTGCAGACGATAATGCCACGTTTTGTAGGTATTATGATTATCTGATAGCTGGAGTTAGCAGTTTCGAGAAGTTTCTATGAAACCTTACCTGTACTGTAATATAGGAAATTAATTTAATAACAGATATGTCTTGTGGTTTCTCTGCAATAAGGCTTAGTTACTTAGTTTAATAACACAGGTTGGGTACAGGTTGACTACCGCTTGGCGTAGAGGTAGCACAACTATTTTCTGTGCGAGGGTCGTTGGCTCGATCCCAACACCGGAAAAATATATTTGTAAGTTACCTTTTTGTTTTTCTTGGGTCTGGATGTAGCTATGGTTTTTTATGTATGTATTTACAAAAGAAAAAAGTATGTATTTGTAATTTATTTGTTGTATAGTTGCCATAACACAAGCTCTGCTTAGCGTGGGCCTAGATGGCGCTCTATATAAGTGTCCTGTAATATTTATATATAGTTAGGTTTCGTAGCTTGGATATAAGTATATATTATATAGTAATTGCTCATACTAATAGCACTTTTATTGATGTACGATACATGAAGGAATTATACAACCCTAGAAACATAGTCTCCAACAAGTTTCACCGAACATTTTACACCCGCACAGGTTGCTTTAAAACGTTAGCTTCTTAATTAAAAGCTCTCAAAGATCTATTGTCGACGAAATGAAGAAAACAGGACAATAGGAACACTATCGTGCAACTGAGACGGGCGGCGTGCATTAAATCTGTCACTAGCAGTACTTTCGAAACTGTTATTATTCTGCGATGGGATTAAAACTATCCTCATTTCTTTTTAGAGTGTTCTTCATTTAAATACCTAGTTCTATTTTAGAAACATCTAGAAGCTTAATCATTACTTTATGGCTTTACTGGCTGTTGCCCGCGACTCCGCCCGCGTGGACTTTCATATAAACTTTGACGCCCCCTTCCCTCCCTTATAATGCTTTTTTCCTAGATTTTTTCATACAAATGGTTTTTCCCGCTAATACCCGTTGCCACGAGAATTTCAGGAATTCCTTTCTTAGCGGATGCCTACCTCATAACACTTACCTGCACTGTAAATTTCAGCCCGATCCGTCCAGTGGTTTGGGCTGTGCGTTGATAGATCACTATGTCAGTCAGTCACCTTTGAATTATATATATTTAGATATACGTGTTTATAACTAGCTGTCCTACGCGATTTCGGTCACAATTAATATGTAACCATCCTTGTTCTTCAAGGAATATCCTTAAAAATGTAGAAATCGGTTTCTCTGTCATCTAGTTATGCAATTAGCAACACAATTGTCGGTTAATTTTTAGGAGGTCTTTTTTATCAAAGATATTTAATATTAAGTAGTCTTATTAACGTTATACAACCTTTTATATCCATAATCTATACTAATATTATAAAGAAGTAAAGTTTGTGTGTTTGTTAAATTGTGAGGGGTAATCTCGGGATCTACTGAAACGATTTTAAAAATTCTTTCACCACGAAAGCCCCAATATTGCTGAGTGTCAAGGACTTTACAAAAAACCGAAAATGATAATTAACATTGTATTAACAAAGATAAGTAACACGCCCAAAGAAGTGCGCACAGGTCAGCTAGTTAATAATAAAAAACATTTAATTTCGATCGTTTACTACTTACTGTATTTCTTTTGTTATTTTCAGTTTTACAATCCTATACCTTACACACACATACACAAAACTATCTCTTTATAATGTTAATTAATATACACTAGCAAAGATGAGATAGGGATTGTTAAAACCAATGAAATGTAAACGTCTATAGTTCTAGTTACAATCGATACTTCGCTAAGCCTATAACAATGTCAATCAATATTAGAACAGCGGTTTATGCAATTAAGAAGGTACTTGCACAAACGATGTGGTTCCAATAGATTTTGAGTTTTGCTTTGAAATTGCCATTTTAATTAATTATTTCAGGTAACACTAACACTACCAGGATAGATATCGAGGATTGGGACGTTTTATTTTCTATTTCAATATAACGATATAGTTATATTAGTTGGAACGATTTGTCATTTTCAATGCAATTTGCGGCACTATTAAACGCTATAAATGTTACCAGTGTATTCTTTTTTATTCAATAATAACTAAATGACTGTAGAAAAATACGTACATGAGTTATTAACAACTGCGATCCACGATTTGCTTTAATAAAAATATCCAAAATAGAATTATTGAATATAATAAAGATATTTAATTAAACCATCCAATGTTTTTAAATTACTTTTTAACGTACATCCTCCCACAGAAAACCGGCGTCGTGTAATAACATCTCATAAGAGCTGTAGGTAATTGGGTTTCGTTCAGTAAGTAGGACTACCGGAGACCCATCTTTCCCTTCCCACCCGCTTTTATCCTTTACTAGCGACTCGCCTAGGCCTCGCTCGCATATATTATGCTTGTATAATACATATAAACCTTCCTCTGCAATCACTATCTATTACAAAATCGAATGAGAATCAGTTGCTTAGTTTTAAAGATTCAAGCATACTTACATAGGGATTTAGGGACAGAGAAAGGGACTTTTGTTTTATACTATGTTATACGTTTTAGAAATGACTCTTTGAATGAGTATTGATTTTCGTTTCAAATGTAAAATAGAGATGAGGAAACATCATATATCTAACCTATATGGCTGTTGGTTGGAAAACGTGGTCAGTAACGTGAAATAAATATAGTATGTACGTACAGGATGGTAAAGTTCAATGACCCATTAGTAAGGATTTTTAAGAAGAAATTGTCGGTTGTTGACAGCGGATGATGAATATTCGTGTAGACGTTTCCCTCGGAATACCCTAATTGCCCGGGGCGACTGTGTATAAATCAATTCTTTCCCAAACGTCTGCGTAATTCGCAATCCTTAACGATATATTTTTTTAGCCATAAACTTCAAAAACAGAATAAGTGCGTGAAAAAGAGGCTTCTGTTAAATTCTGTTTTCTCTTAATACTGTCTGATTTTTACGATTCAGTTACTGACTATTCCGGCGACTTTTCTTGCATTAAATCAATTATATAAATATAAGAATATGTGTACAAAAATTTTGCGTTTTGCGAAAGCTTAACCAACATCCCTAATTTCACATTTATAATATTAGTAAGGATACCAACTGAAAAATTACTCAGAACATAGTAATATGAGATTCGTAGACAATAATCTAAGTTTTATTCTACAATGATATGACTTCTATACAGCTTTAATAACATTGAACTCGTATTTTAAACGAAAGCCAGCTGACCCATTTTATCGTCTACAAATATCCGCTTAAATCAAAGTTGGGGTCTAAAAATATACGAAGATTATATTAGTACTGAAATCATATATTTTTAATCAATTTATAAAATAGGTTAGGGTATTAACTTTATATCTTTAGGTGGTTTTGTTGAAAACTTTGAACTGTTATTTTAATTCTTAAGTGTGAAACTAAACTGTATATTAAGCGTCTGTAGAATTTTAAGTCGAATTGTTATTGAAACATGAAAAGCAGACGAAATTTATCCCATAAAATCCATCGCATCGGAACAAATGTTCTAACAAGCTTGCGTGCATAAATTTTTAAACTAAATTTACACATATTTCAAGGAAAGGTAGCTAAAACAGCTTATAGCTGTGTTACAGATAGAATGCCTTTTAATTGCATATTATAAAACTAAGTTGTTTTCTTCTATCTGGAACTATCTATGTTTAATGTTTAATTTTCATGCTCTTACATAAAGTAATTCAAAATTTCATATGCATACATGCGAAATATACGCATTTAAAGCCGAGGGTGGTAGTACATTATAATCAAGTTTAACGTGTCGGAATCACAAACAAGCAATGCAAACAAAAGTCGACTAAACATAGTCGTTCCTGACGTCCTACCAATTTGGAAGGTTTTTTAAAGTAAACGTCAGTACGAGCATATCACTAGGAAACAGCGAAACAGAACTATCGCCTCGTCCCCTGACAGTTCGGATTGGATACTCTGGCCTGACGATTTAATCTCATTTCGTTGGACCGACTGGGATTCATATAAGCCGTTTTATAAGTGCTACCTATTATTGATCTGTGATAGATTGAAGTCATGTATTAAATACTAATTATGATTTATGGTAAATTATTGTAATTAGAATAACGTAATTGATTATTTTAACTTTTATTAAACCTAAATATAACATTGAATGTACCTTAAAATATAATATGCTTCGGAATTAAATAATGCATAAGGACTTATTATTTCGCTTCCATAAGTAAATTTACATAACGTTATCTTAACATTATGGTTAACTGTAAGAAATCGCTTATTCAGTCAATTAAGAGATTTTTTTATTTTATACTTCATACTAAGATAAAAAAGTGTTCATTTGTTTATCGCCTCATTATATGGGCTAAGCAAATTTTAATATTACATGACTTTCAAACACAAAACTATAAACGAGTTTAATGATAGAACCTTTGTATAACTTTTATTTCATGTTTAAGGATGTCGGAAATTTTAACCACATATGCGGGTCTATTTACTTATATCCCCATGAAGGAATGTTAGGGCTTTGAAATATTTTAGTAAATTGATTCTATTATTCGCCCTTCTTCGTTCATGCTTTTTACGAATCCTTTTCTTTCTGTCTGTCTATTCACGAGCGCAGGCGATCGTTTACCATCAGGCAAAAAAAAGTATCTTTATATTAAAAATACTACCATTATAAATTAGAAAATTTTGATAAATATATGGATTTCAATCACGCAAAAAGTTCTAAATAAAATTTGACATACACTGAATAAACACAAAATATACTTTTTATTCCATTACTACCCCTGCATACGAAATATCATGCGCAGAACTGCAGGGCGAGCCTAATTGTTACAAACTATTACTAAGAAAGAAAGCTTTAATAACCAAAAGTGTCATAACTACGTGCCAACACAAAAACAGTGCTTCATCAGAATAAAATGTTCCCAGTAATCCACTGGAACGTTATTACGTAATTAAGCCATAAGAAGTTAATTAAACGTGCTTTATGTATAGGGACAGGATTTTATTTCTACCAATTAGTGGGAGCGTAATAGGTCTACCGAAATTGCTGTGGACAAACCTACTGCGAATATAAATGGACCGGCTATCTGTATATGTGTGTTCTAAGTAATTAACAAAGCATTTTCATATCGTTATACACCTATTCTCTTTTAAAAATATACAAACTATTTCAAATTCGATTGAAATGTTTCTTAAATATTTAATACTAGCTGTGCCACGCGGTATGTCTCGTATTAAGGCATGTATTATACACATAAGCCTTCCTCTTGAATCTGTCTATAAGATAAAAAACCGCATTAAAATCGGTTGCATGGTTTTAAAGATTTATGTATACTGAGGGACAGACAACACAAAGCGACATTATTTTATACCATGTAATGAAATACACTATATAAAACAATAGCAGAAAGATTTAAGAATTGTTCGTTTGAAAGGGTTACAGATTGACAATTTATCAATTGTAAAGTAAAACATCACATAATATAGTTGTTAGATAAAAAACATGGTAAGTTACGTGAAATAAATTTTTACATATTATTTCAATTCCGCGTCGTTCCCGTTGAACTACGCGGATAAAACAGAGGGGCACAGCTAGTATGACATAAAATGTTAAACGAAACCTGCTGCAATTAATAAAAGTATTTAAAATTATTTCACATCAAAACATCAACATTAACCACTTTGCCTACACGTTCAACAGTAAATGATTGATGAAGAATTTTGACGCGAATTTGATTTATAGCCGGTGCTATCAATAAATGTTTAAAGGATTCTAGGTTCACCAGCCGTGTCGTGTTACTCCATATAAAAAAGTTTTAAACGTTGTTATTGAAATAGTTTTGTTAGTACAGTTTAAAAGTTGGTCGGTGGTTGGGAGATACGGAGGCCTTTTTTACCCTTTTCTCTTTCTATATTCTATAGTATATACTATATAGTCTATATTTTCCTATTTTATAAAGCATTCTTGAGGAGCTTAGCTTTGCTACTGTCCTACTCAATTGCCGGAAAGTGTAATCAATTTTATAATCACGACTATTACGATTACTTTACATCGATCTATCCCAAAGAAACATCCTTTATCAATGAACAACTTATAAATAGACTCAACGATATGGATATTGTATGTGATTCGTTCAGTACGTTCAAGAAAAAAGTATCGTATTATAAGTAATATTGTTTTAGATAATACATCTAACCTTTTATAAAAAACCTAGTTATTGTATTGTGCATGTTGTGTTGTCCTGTAACGTCCTTACGATAAGCTTTTCTTCTTTGTATTAATGTTATTTTATAGTGCATTTACTATTGTAAAGATTTATGGACAACCATTTATTAATAAAAAAATAAAATAAAAAAAAAAAACAATATTTTTTTGTGGTTTTATAAAAAGTAAAACGTTCAACCATACTTAAGCCAAATGAAATCCAAGGAGGGTTGACATAAAGTCTCCCCGGGTAAGGAAATTGAGTTGTATCGAACACATATAAACTGTAATTGTTGATACACTTATTTTCAATCATACTGATTGGCAGGAAAACGTATTGTAGGTACTGAGTTTTTTTCTATATTGAAACCTTCATATTACGACCCGTAGGTCGTAGCACGTATTTCTAGGTTAAATTACCTTTTTATAATTTCTAGGACTGTACAATTATTTAAGATTATTTATTTCAAAATTTAATAATAGAAATTAAAGAGTTAGTGTATGTCAGTTTTACTTTGCAAAGGTACTTTGCAAACAACAACCAATATACTACGAATATTAATTCATAGTATTTTAAAGTTCTCTTTCGATTTCGATTTGGAAAAAGCGACAAAAAATTCTCTCCAGAAGGACTCCAGACAAAGAAACAGCCTCAAAATATTTCTTTATAACACATGTGTTTAATTTAAAAAGTACTAACTAAGTATGTATTGTTAACCTCATGAGTAAAGTAACCTCTGTAATAAGTTAAGTTAATAAGTAAGAGGCCGGCAACACACTCGTGACATCACGAGTGCTCATGGGCGGCGCTGATCACTTTCCATCAGGTGACGCGCCAGTTCGTTTGCCCCCTATTATATAAAAAAAAAAAAAAAAAAAAAAAAAAATTTTTTTTTTTATAAAGTTGTTAAGCAAAGAATTTACTAAAGCATTCTGCACGTTGTACATTATGTGGTCAACGCGACACTTCACACGAGTTAATTAAATTGTAGTCAGGATAAATCTCCGCTTCGCTTTGATCCTTTATTTTATTTTATTTATGGAGGACTAATATTTCCTGCAACTTCGTCGATATAACATATACTTGAAGTTAGTGAAAGTTGTCTAAAAACCTGTTATTACTATACATTTTTCGAAAACCACTAATAATGGTTTCCATTCGTAAAATAATGTTAAAAATCCTTTAATTTTTTTCCTTTACGCTGCCATTGATTTGCGGTAATCTAAATGTATGGTTAACTATGAGACGTCATTCTAAATCTAACATGCGTCGGATCCAATATGGCAGCCATTTTTTAATGTATTTCTACAACCAGAAATTTGCAAATACAGTTCTATCGAATGAAAATACGTTTGAAAATAATTCAAAATGACGTCACAAAACTTTTCTTAAACTATTAGTTTTAAATTTTATATATTTAACTAATCATTCTAGCGTTTAAACAGTATTATATGCTAGATATCATTTGTCTTACTAATAATATCTACTAACTAGAAGAGCAAGTAAAAAATGACTATAAGTAGTTTCAAGGCGTATTATTTGAGTGAATAAGTATATTATTTCGAACATTAAATTCCTGGTAATACCCGAACATTTATGTTACCGTTAGCGGTAAAAAACTTATTCGCTCTAAAAGTGGTTGACAGCCAAAAGAATACAATATCTTCTAGATCTTTTAACGGCTTGTACTTAAGTCTAAGATAAACGTTTCGATCTAAAACCGAACTAAAAAGTAGAGGAATCTTCTCTATATTTCTATAAGTGATAAATATTCTTGAACCACAAGGTCACTATGGTGTGATTTTTAAGGTCGAAACCTCCGATTTATCGGCGTAAAAACCTGTCGGATTGTTTTATTGATATAATTAAATAAATAATAAATATTTTCTGGACATTTATAACTGCGCCATCTAGTTCCAAGCTAAGCAGAAGCTTGTGTTATGGCAGCTAGATAACGGAATAAATTACATATACATACTTTTTCTTGTGTAAATACATACATACAATACATAGCAACACCCAAACCCCAGAAAAATACTAATATATTTTTCCGGTGTTGGGATCGAGCCCACGACCCTTCGCGCAGAAAGCAGCTGTGCTACCACTGCGGCAAGCAGTCGGTCAATATGTATAATCTCATCTTACAACATTCTTAAATTATGATGATTTAATTAATAGAAACTAGTACAGTAAATACAGTGATTATCATCTATAAGATGTTTCGAAGCTCCATCGACATTCCGCAATTTTCTACATCATGGCCCAACCTTTCCTTGACATTTTTATTTTATGGTACACTGAGGAAAATTGATATTTTTTAGATGTGGTCGTAAACTTCACGCGTTTCTACATGCCCATAGAACGGTGGTTAAGTCCGGTCGTAAAATAAACAGTTCAAAGAAATAAAGTAATGTACACTATACATAAACTACTCTCAATATATTCGAGTTGTAGCTAATATTAAATTCCTTTTAAAAATATCAATTTAAGGCGGACGAGTGCAGACAATCTTACTTTTGGCAATGTATATTCAATATACATAAGGGAAATTCGTAGCCTGTTTATAATGACACAGAGGCAGTAGACGTGTGTGGGATAATCAGCCTACATCAAATTATCTTGATGATAGCTTTATTATCATAACTATACGAAATAATATATACGACGAAAATGTTGGTTCAACCTGTCAAAACCTCAGAAGTCATAAAAGTTTGAATAGACATTGCTTTCAAACATAAGTTTTTTATATATATTTTTGATGTTATCCTTTTCAAGCATCATAAGTTTTTAAGACAATTATTAATAATAAAATATACGAGAAAACTTGCGTATATTAAATATTATCTTTGTTGAAGTATAGTTTGATTTATACCGAGTGATGTGTATATTTATTGAATACTGCATGGAGGCTCTATTGTCGACTAAATCCCTTATAAAATCGAACAGACTGGGTTTCACTTTATTTCCATTCTGGCTATTTCGAGATTGTTGACCTTTGAATAACAGATATTTTATTTATTCAACCTTCATTCATTTGAAATGATTTATTTGTAGTGAAATTTATTTTTCTTTTAGTGGTACTGGCTATTCATTAGTATTTAATAATCGCTTAAGTAAAAAGTTAAGTTGACGTCAAAGTTGGATACTGCAGGCCTTGAATGTGGACTTTTTTGTTTTCTTAAAGTATTTTCCCGAGGAAATAGACTGAAGAAAGTGGGTACTAATATTTCGTACCGTTTTATGTGATTCCATTATCTTTGGCCAACAAATCAAAAACCATGATTCCAGAAAACTGAACATCAACATGTTATACTATTACGTATCCACATTTTGAATTTATAAATATACACCCTTGTAAAATTAAAAAAATGTAACAATTAAAATTTGTATTCAACATGCAACAACATAGCATACTCCCGTAATTGTTTGTCTATGAAAAACGAACAAACAATTAGGTTAAACGCAATTACATTTAAAATCATATTTTCATTGCATTCCACTTGATTATAACTCCAATGTTTCAATTAAAAGTAACATAACAAATTATGAAGCTCGACTTTAATTACTAGAGCTAAAATTAACGAAGGATGAAGCGAGATAAAACGGCTCTTAAACATTGTAAATGTGACGCAATTAGCTATCCTAACTTATGCTACGACAGCCTCTTAGGAGATGTTGGGCCCTTCTTTATTTTTATATGATACATGGTAAAACAATACGATTCAAAAGTTTTACAATATGTTGCCTTGTTGAATAAAGATACGTTTGACTTTGACTTTGAGATTTGCCTTATGGTACGCGACCAACTCCGCCTATAAACAGACGCGAAAAGTGGTAAACAATGCCTTTCAACCCCGCCTAATATGAAATAGAAGGAATGAAAAAATATGGACCCCTGCTCCCACGTACCTACTCTCTATCTTTGATGAGAAGCTTTCACTTGATGGTAGGACTACCAGCACTGTGTCCCGATTCTTTAGGCATGACTGTACCAAATTCACAGTTCACCAGATTTATTTGGGAGACAGCTAGTGGGTAATAAAATACAGACATGCTTAAAATATATATGGTCGAATCACGCCTTCATCACACAGATTTTCGACAAAGTTCATAACAAGTGTTGTAAGTCATAAGCAAATATTGTAAAGGGATTACTTTCGTAAGGAGGATATTATACGTTATATTGTCAAGATGGCGTTAAGTCAATTATAGCGTATGGTTTCTATTGTGACGATATTTGCTTTGAGAATATAATGATGTTTAGAGTACGAGATAATCGGAAATACTACGAGAGAGCTCTTTACTCTAGACTTCTATTGACGTGACGTTTTTTTATGTTGCAATATGCTTTGTGTATGTGAAACCAACGTTTGGAATAAATTTCAATGTGTAATATCAAAACACGAATAACAGATCGGAGATTTAATACAAAACCCATTAAAAATTAACATTCCTTTGTAATAAAAGAATAACGATGCGAAAAGAATATTCATTTCATTTCTAATTTGTTTCATGAAATAAGGGTTCTTTTGATAATCATAAACTCTGCATATATATGTAAATTTACTCTTTTACCTATTGACATAAGTGTATATATCTATACTGGGAGTAAATTTAGATTTTTAAACCTTTTTTTCATTTGGCTTTCATTATCTACATTGTTTTTATGCTAATAAAGTATTCCGAGTTAAATTTTATAATATTATGTAGGCAGGTTTCAAGCATTTGGACTGTAGGAAAACTATATTCTTCGAGAAAATATTAAAACGGAAAATTTTGACAGAAAACTTTGAAAGATTAAGGGTTCAATAGTACATATTACATACAGAAAATTATTTATTATCTGTAGCGTATATTCCGAACATTATCCGCATCTGTTGCGATTTGAGCACATTGAGCCGCCATCTTGTCATAAATGGGCCTTGTTAACTTTATATGAATTGTACTGAGAGCAAATATGTCCCAGCTATCCCTTTTATTAGATCAATTTCTTTAAGCATCCATTATTTGAATTATCACAGTATATATGGAGATATATTATTTATATATTTCAAAAGATCTTGATAATTGAACGACACTTAAGGTGCAGCATAATAAGAATATTCCTATATTTTTATTCAACTATAGTGTAATCTAATACTGTCTGTGGAAATAAAAAAGAGTATGATTTTTTTTGTAGCGCTTTTGTCGTTTGCTTAGATAAAATAATAAAGAACAAAACTATGTTATAAAAAATGCTTCAATAATTTCAGGCTAGTAGAATAATGTTAAAAAGTATTTTGTTACAAGTGAATCTTTTTTTAAGAAAAAATAGTAAGCTCTTATTTTAAATACTCATTGCGCCAGTTTATTACAATTTCTATTCATAATACATGATTCATTAATTTATAAGAAAGAAATTGAAAACCGTTGTCTAGATTCACGTCGAAAAAGACGAAGTTTTTACGACAAAAACCGTATTAACTAAAACAAAATGTAGAACTACTTTAAAACTTTGTGTTTGTATGAACAAAGCTAATGAAGGTACAAATTGTTTGTCGGGTGTTCTTCAAATTAGTTCCGCAGTCTCGCGACCGATTAGTTTGCTTAAACTTATTTTCATACTAAGTAATTCTGGCTTTATAAAGTTTTTTTATATACATATTATATGTATTCAAGAGTAAATAAAAATATGTAACACGACTACCGTCTCCTTTATCGTATTCCCTTCGTATTATATTAGGTAAAAGATTTAGCTGTTAAAATAATTATGGAAAGAAATTGACACTAAATAGCGCCATAACACATATACAGACATGTTAAATATTAGTATATATTCATCCATACTAATATTATAAATGTGAAAGTAACTCTGTCTGTCTTTCCATCACGCTAAAACCACTGAACCGATTGGTACACAGATGGTACAGAGCGTGGGAAAGGACATAGGCTACTTTTTTTTAAAAAATCAACCCCCAAAAGGTTGCACGAGGGGTTAGGGTAGGCTACTTTTTAACTGGAAAAAAGGGTTAAAAAGGGGGAAGGGGGGTCAAAGTTTATATTAATTTTCACGCGGACGGAGTCGCGGGCAACAGCTAGTAATATAATATACTCTTATGCCGTATTCGGTACCTACGTAATCTTATCACACGATACGAGTACCTCAATAATGTATAGAGAATAATTTCCAATTCTTATTCAGTTGCGTTCGTAAAGAGGCATGTCTTCTCAGCTGTCACTTATGCTTATTTATTAGATATTTGATATGTATCAAAGTTTATGAAAATACGGATATGAAGTAACATATAGGTACTGCATATATTAGTGGGGAAAAAAGCGGGCGGGTCACCTGCGAGCCCGACATAACCGCCTCTTTCTCCCCTGAGGAGGACGCGGTATCCGCAAAAGGATTTACCCCTCGTAAAAAAAGGCGTGTCATAAAATGATAAATGTCGCTCATTAGGACTCAGGGTACTAGAAGTGTATAACTGACCTTTGGTGTAGTTGTAACTTGTAACCCACTGCTTACTACGCCAAGGGTTGTAAATTCTATTCGCTCATGGAAAAAGTGCATTTGTATATTTAACATACTAGTTGCTTTGCACAAAAAAATGTATGTATGATATACGTAAAGCTTCCTCTCAAAGCGCCCTATCTATTAAATTCGTTACTTTTCTACGAATAAGGATTAATTACTATGTATTTGTTGGTATTTGGTTACTACTCAAACTCTATGTATAGGAAAATAGGGTGTTTCGATATATTTATTATACAGATACTGATATTTGTAATTTCACTAAGCTATTACTAAAATGATGACCGCGGTTAATGAAATGATATCAATTTTAGCGTTACTTATTTTATTAGTGACATTTCATATTAACAAAATTAATGTACTCGTACATTCAGGACGCTTATATTGATAAGCTGTTTTGGATGCAAATAAGAAGTAATGTTTAACCTAATAATAATATTAATAATTACAAAGATTTACATTAATATGAATAAAGTCAAAGTCAAAATAGATACATACATAGACTGCATATAGTAACACTTTTGAATTCAATTATGTGTTATAAAATAGAACGCCTAAAGTAAGAAACAAAGAAATCCCTATTCTACATATTAAAATAATAAAAATACAACAATAATAGATATTTTAATAATTACGCAGTGAATAAAAAGATTGGATCTTTATACAGATAGATTAAAGATACTTCTCTTTTTTCTAAACGTAATATCTTTACAATATGCATACATGTCTTTAGATATAGAATATATTAAGCAGGTTTTTGGATAATGAGGCGGAAGAATTTACTAAGGTGGCTGTAACCCCGACCAGATGCGGTCAGATGGAACACAGTGGGGTTTTTGATCACTGAAAACACTGATATAACCCAGGCTCCTTAACTCATGCCAATGGTATAATGAAAATGGTTAGATAATATTTTACTTTTAAATTTAAGTCTATTTAAATCATCTTACCCTATACTATTTACTTTGGTAAATATTTTACACAATTCAATAAAATACAAGAAAATCAATCTAATAGATGCATTAAAAAAAACAAATGCATTAAAGAATCAGACCAGCTGGTTTTACTTAAGAGCAAAGATTTTTTTAAGCTTATCACAATATAAAAACGCAGACGAGATCGCGTCTAAAATTTTAAAGCAAAAAAACGGTTAAACCGACTTAATCCATAAAATAATGATAGTCCTCCAAATCCTAAGCAAACTTTGTGATTAATTAATCCTTCTTTGTCCAGTAAACGTCTACGACTTTTTATCACACTGTTTTAGAAACTCAAGCGAAAGCCTTGAGGCTATGAATTACACGTGATTATATTAAAGTATAGTGTAATGTGTACAAGAGGATCCATTATCGAATAGACATCATTCCAGTTTGAAACTTGGAGTTGAATTATTGTTTGAATCTATAGATATGTTTAGGACTGTTTATATAAATGTGGTTTGTGAAACACCGATGTAATTATAATTGTACTATTGAAGTACAATTTCGAAACAGAGCAAATATTAAAGAATATGTCTTTATATAGAACTTTTTGTTTAGCATGCTCTTATTAGTACGAGTATATCTTATACTATTTGCTTTTTATAGATACACAGACACACTATAAATACTTTCTCAAAAGTGAATACTATAAATATAATATTTGCAAAGGGTAATACTATGATTTTGGTTTGAAACTAGTTTTGACTAGTTTTGGCCAGATTCGGACAGAATTAAACGTCACGTGTTAACGTCTGATATGATAAAGGGTTATAAGGGGGGCAGGGGGGGTCAAAGTTTATATGAAAGTTCACGCGGACGGAGTCGCGGGCAACAGCTAGTATGTTATAAAAATCTAGACAATTCCATGTTCAAACCGTCTTTTATTGATGACCCCGTCCAGACGCTAAGAAATGACAGCCATAACTGAAATAGATGCTTCTAATTTTAGAGTTTCTTGGTCGTCTGTCGAGCTTTCGTCGACCATATTCTTTCAATTGCCGTCTAGGACGACCATAAATTTTTAATTAAAATTTACTTCAGCATACTGTCGTAATAGACTGGTTAGGTTTGTCTCTTTTACTGAAAAACTATTGAAGTGACGTTCAAGTTATTATTTTAATTAAAAAATATATAAATATAACTATAGGTATGAAAATAACAAACAATCTTTAATTGTACACGTAATTTTTGTAACACGGGTGAAATTTCGGGATGATACTAGTGGCCTAGTATATCATTATATGTATATGAATGAATTAATACGAGAACGATGCCTAGTATTTTAATAAATTATAACACTTAAAGTAAAATATTTAATGACATGCACAGAACAATGAGTTCTATGTCTCATACGAATAGCACTACCAGATAACAAAGTACTACACATATGAGTTCATTAAGCCAGGATCCGGCATATTACTTCCAAATATAGTTTCTACAAAGTCATATTATGGTACCTATACGTAGAACAAAATAGTTTTTGTAGAATTGTTATTACATGTTTAATTATTCTATAGTTGTACTGAACTTTATTTTATGTAAAGTTGAAGAATTTCGAATAGAGAATGATTAGAGCCTAGATCAAGAAGATCAAAACATATCTACTTTATGCTACTTTTTAACTCGACATTTCCACAGGAATAAGAACTATTCACGTAAAACCGCAGGGCAAGGCTAGTATGGTACACTGCTATATGTATAATATTTTCACTTACCCATATTTTCCTGTATCCACGATTGCTACACTTACAACGCATATTCTCGTAATTAGAATTTTCAGTAGAAAAAATACACAATGAATTCGAATGGGCTTCGTAAAAGCTTTTTCCAAATGCTTCGTCATTGGGGCATAATTTATTTGTGAATTATTCTACATTTCGGATCTCCTTTGCGAGGGATAAAAGAGAGTATTAAAAATAAATTTGTATGAGATGATTAGGTTGTTAGGGTATTCCGAGAAAGTAGGTGTATAGAGTTAAGTTAAAAAAAGCAAGGTATCTTAGAGAAAAGTACCAGAAATGGGAAAGTAATTATATTATTATAAAGGTAAGAAGGTCAAGTACTACTTTGTATTGGACATTTCCATGAAAAATGTCAAGTAGGTGTTTGAGGCTCAGTTTAATTAACTTCATTTAATTATGTAAACAAGTCAACCTTTTCTACTGCGATCTTATTTAAATATGTTTTTTTGAATTTTGTTTTTGTTTTTTTTTTTAACATAGGTGGTAAAATAACAGGCGAATCATCTGATAGAAAGTGGTCATAGCTGCCCATGAACACTCGTAGATTTTGACAGCTCTGGAATGGGTTGCCGACCTTTTACAAATGCCTTCAAGCTATGCCGAAACTATACCTATATATAACCTAGTTCAATGATGGTATAGTAACCGTCAAGAATGTTTAGCGATTGACGAGAATAGCTGCGCATCGGAAGAATCGCGCTCGTGGGTGCGAGAAAGACAACACGACTGGGACAACCAATCAACGGTCGCGCACCCGACGATCACGCGCCCCGCGCGCCACACCGCTACCTCGATACCTTATTTTTGACTTCTGCGCAGGTTTCGTTCACCGCTAAAGGTAATTGACGGTTACTATATATTATTGGTGGTTATATTTGTGCATTTCCTCACAAGAAAAAAGGATATCTTATCACTATAACCCCACCGTAACCCCACCGTGTTCCGTGTTACTGCACCGGGTGGGGTTCACGAGCACTTTCACTCCCTTTCATAACTCACGTCATGTCACCCAAAAAACTCTCTTGACATATAAAATGATCCCTTGAAATGAAGCTCCAAGACGTTAGCTACAAGGGAAAATTAACAAAATAAACTCCGAGGTTTCAAAGTTTTGATTAATTCATGTAAGAATCAGAATCAGGGTCGCAAAAGTTGTGAGTCAACAAAATTCATCTACTTAGTCCTTTTGTCTCGCTACAATGATCTTGGAAGTCGTGATGAAACTGATAAAGTGGAATGTGTACTAGAAATAATATTTATAGAAATAATACTCTATATATTTTTTTCAATGGTACTCGTTTACAATTATAATAATAACAATTCGAGTGTTCCTATTACATAATAACTCAGGAGAAACAATGTTTTATTTTTAATACCAATTACCATAACTGATTGTGTTGGTAGGTTGATACCGAAAAATACGTCTAAAGGGACAAATGAACTTTAAAAAATAGATTGATTACGACCGCGACAATTACAGATAAATTACCTTTGATTTTTAAGTTTTGCCACACCTAAAATCCCTTAACAGATATCATAGTATTAAAAATTTATACAATAATGTAATGACTGAAGTGATTAAAGAATAGTTCATGAACAAATTCCTAGAACAATATGAGTTTTCTAGGCCAGTATAAAATATTCAGGTCTTAGGTATTGCTAACCAAACAGCAATACATTTTTAAAAGCTATATTTATAATTACGATACTTCAAAGTATATTTAATGTAATCTTTAACCAGCTTAACAGTTATAATTACTTAAAAAAATACAAATATACGAGAAAAATTTCACCCTTTTTTTACACATCTATTACACTTCACGAAAAGCAAACATAATGTGGACATTTCGTATCTTCCAATTGAATAAAAGTGAAAACAAGGGCGAGATTAACCCAAACAAAACCGTAAAAATAAACGTGCAAAAATCGAAGGTCACTTCTTGACCCGAAAAAAAGGTACGTTAACGAAAATATGCTGCTGTACTAAACTGAAGTTTATCTACATTCTACATGCAATATAGATATAGAAAATTACTAAAAATTAAAAAAAATAGTCCACAAAAAAGTAAAAATAAGCCAAGTGATTTTTGTATTAAACAAAACATTGACATGCCCGCTATTCATTTAATTAGTGAATTCGATTTTCAAAACCTTACCACAGACGGCAAGCGTATTACTTTTATTTTGGTTGCCATCTACAACACTGGCAACTTATGAAGTGTCAAAATCACATTCTCAATTTGAAACACGCGCGATTTTTTTTTCTTTATTATGTATACGTAAGTTTCGCGAGAACGGTTGGCGCGAACGCGAAAGGTACTGCCTCTTATCACAGCTTTCCTACTACTGAATGTGAGTACTGAAAGCGGTATTGCGCTGTCTAACTTGGAGTTGTTTTTAATTGACGAAGCGTTGATTTATGTCGCTATTAAAGTTGTTTTAGAAGTGGGATTAGATGCGAGTTATTTTGACAGTTTGGAAGACAGTAACACGTGTATTGACTAAATTATGTACTAGCTATTTTACTTTTATAAAGAGTAAATGTTGTGATGTTTTAGAAGATAATTAATTTTTAAGTCGATTCTGACATTGTTAAATATATATAATAAAGAAAACCATATTCATAATAATTACATTTTCTTCTTCTATTTCTTAATCATTCTTAAAAATAAGAATTTAATTTAAGACCAAGATAAGTGTGTCAAATTGTTTTGTTTTATATTATCTCAATAAATTCATATAATGAAATAAATTCGGATTCTCAATTCAAATATACATTTTTAAACGCTAAAATTAAAATAAAAAGCTTTCATCAGATACGTATTTCCAATATTGAAAGAGAAGGGTTTGTTTACCGTTATGAATAAATAAGGCATTTATTAAAAGCTTTTAATTAATAAGACGGCCCAAAGGATCATCATAAAATATGTGAGGTAATTTTATCGTGTATTTTTTGTACTGTTTTCTATAGAAACTTTAGTAGATATCGATGTTTGGTTGTGGTATTGGAAGCACGTGTTGTTGGTTGCCATAACCAAATATCGACCCTAAAACTCATTTTATCTACTCACAACAAGACATTGGCTAAATTATGGCAACACAGCACTGCCATTTCACCAAAGAAAGAAACTTTAGTACCTAATAGATTTTACTAGGTTAAGTAAAATCAGTAGTTTTATATAAACGTTCATATTTTGATGGTTTAGTTGTTTTAAAATATAGTTCTTAGAATAATCTCCTCTTAATATGTATTGCCATCCCATACTACATAATTTTTAGTCTTAGATAATTCAATTTGACGGTAGCCTAAAGTTTACAAAATACAGATAAAAACTAAGGGTAGATTAAAAAGTCTGTTGCAAATAAGACTTTTGAGGAAAACAGCAACATCCCGTAACAAAAATAATTACATTTCCCAAAACTGGGACTCTTTATAATTTTTGTTTAATTAAATTTTACATGAAAAGAAGGTTTTGTTTTACAATTACTTAATACAACGAAATATAATTTCGGCGGATAAAAGAAAACAGTCTACGAAAAATCTCGTAAGTAGAATTATATAATTAAAATACAGATAATAATAATATGTACCTTATTATTTAGTTTTACTTTGTAATATAACGATTTTAAAAGTTTTACTTTAATATATTCTTCTCAATCGTTTCGCTCTTGACAGAGCGGTCGTGGTCACATTCTTTAGCCATCACCGGTATAGCTGGTGGTGGAAGTGGTCGCAGCTTTTCGCACAATCTCCTGCCATCTAACTCTATTGTGCGAGAGTCTGGCTGCACTTTAATACATAACAAAATAATTATATCACTAGTTATTTTCATAATACAGAAAACACCAATTTCAACCAATGAAATATTTTATTGTTGAGATGTTTTGTAATGCTGAAATGGAAAGTGCTTACTTAATTTTGTAGTGAAATGAATATAGTCTTATGTATGTATGTACAATTTTATTTTTTTATATGTAGGTATAATTAGTTTATATTCTTAACTTTATTATATACTAGCTGTGCCCGCGACTTCGCCCGCGTAGAAGTGACTTTGGGCAGCATTTTTGAAAATGCCTAACCCGCGTCAATAAACGTTCAGCAAATTCAACGTGATTCTTTAAATTGCCATAACTTTTTTATTTATGAACCGATTGACATGAATTAAAGATTAAATGTTAAGTTAAGCTTACCACAATATATCATTGAAAACCCCATTTAGTTAGGATACGCCGTTTCTGAGATTAGCGTGCACAAACAAACAGACAAAAATTCCAAAAATCATTGTTTTGGGTTCTATTGTGTTAATAGGTAAAGGTCTCCTACAATATTTTTTCTCGTTACGTTTTTATTATAGGTATTGATGATATAATATGTTATCGAATAAGTTTCATATCGCCGTCTGATTAACCTTTGTTTTTTACTTTTTACTCTCTTTATTATGGGTTGCCTGGAAGAGATCACTCTTAAATGATAAGGTGGCCTGTCACTTATATTGTATTAAATACAATTTTAACTGTGTACATTGTAACAAAGTGTAAAAAAAAATAAAAATTCAATAGTCCTGTTCAAAAAAGATATTATGTTGCACGTTGACTTATATTCTAAGAAAGGCATTTGTATCAAGCTACAATGTAACACCTGTTTTGTAGAGGTCTTGAAATTAAAATTTCACTATACCCATGCAGCGTTAGCTGAAACTTTATAAAATAAGATGTTTAAAATTCTTGCATTCATATCTATTGAAACTTCAGCTATTCAAGCCGAACCCGTAACCTTCAGCGTCAAATTATATATTAAGTTTGATCATATCAAGCTAATCATAACCAATACAAGAAAAATTTTAATTGACCAACCCATAGTTTCAGATTAGTGTACCTATGTAAATCAACTATATGTATACCTCAGTATTAAAGTTATTAAACTGAGGCAGCAATTACATAACCATAATTAAAAAAAATACAATTAATAGGTTCGGAACGGTATAGTAACAAAAATCTTAACCTAATGCTATAAAAGAAATTGACACTACACATAAAAGAGTTTTCCCTTTCTTTTACCAACAAGACGGAAGCACTAGCCAATAATTATATCAGTCGTAATTTATCGAAGCCTTAGTAATGTGATTTACCAGCGACGATGTATCGTTATAGCATACGTTGTATTTGTACGATATAATTTTAAATGCGAAGAGTCTGCTTTCAAGAAACATGATATGAAATTTATAATGACGTCCTCGTTTATATAAAGTTGCTCAAGATGTTCTAGAAGCAGCATTTACCTGACTATGACGAAATCAAAAAAGAACGATATTTTTTTAACTATAGACTACAAAAGTTGACGCACACAATCCATATTGTAAAACATTTAAAAACTAGTAAATTCCTTAAAGAATGTGCTAAATTATTATCCCATCACTACTTATATTTATTATTTTCTTAATTTTAAAATAATTTGTAACATTGATTGTGTTGATCAATTGATTGATTAGATCGTACGTGATCGTACCTGATTCATGAAATATTAAGCTTCGCAGCACCAAACCGTAAATGGAATAAAAATATTTGCGGTCTCAATAAACTTTGTTGCTATGCAGCCAAATTTATTGACCAAGGGCGAGCGACAATCAAACCGCGCCAAAACAAACACATGTTTCGCAACAAGTGGCCCAACATGCCTACTAATTAACCAACATTTGATAGACCAAACATGACCTACTACAGTAACAGGATGTTATATTATTCTTGGTAAAAGCAATAGGAAAAGATAAAATTAAATGGTTGTTGAGCCCTTGATTGTTGGCACTCAAATTATTGAGCGCATTCATTGCCAAATTTTATAAATTTTTAGATACAATATTAAGAAAACAAAAACTTGCAATCTGGCTCGTAGTAAATTATGAATAAAATTATTTTTTTACGAACAGTAAAAAAAACAATATTTTCTATTTTGAAATGCCATTAATATCAAGAGAAAGCGCCATTAATTAACATTAAAAAAGTTTTAAACACGAAATACTACGTATAAATTTCATTCTGTAAAGTTTAAAACAAGAAAATATCGCCGTGGTCGCTTCTAATACTATTCGTTATCCTGAAACCAAATGTATTACTTAATCCTAGAAACATTTCTAAGAGCTTAAATAGTTTAATGAAAGTTTCAACTCATTTAAATATCCATTAGGTACAGACAACTAGAAAGGTTAATGAACTCATTAGATATTGCTGAATATTTTTTATTTTTTTAATAATTGTTTTTGATGTTTTCATTTGTGAATTTTAATAAATCTACTCCTGCGGTTTTGCCAGTATATCGATAATAATCAGGGAATATTAACATTTTGTAACCTGTAATGTACCTAACCCTATGTTTATCCGCGTGGCACGCAGCCCGAGAAGCAGCCTGGCAAGCAGCACGGCGAGTAGCCTTTGGGCCCTCCAAACGCCAAACAAGCTGTAGGTATAGTACGCATCACGAATCTTTAGCGCTGAACGAAACCTGCGCAGAAGTCAAAAATAAAGTATCGAGGTAACGGCGCGGCGCGCGGGGCGCGTGATCGTCGGGTGCGCGAGCGTTGATTGGTTGTCCCAGTCGTGTTGTCTTTCTCGCACCAATACTTCAATTACGAGCGCTATTCTACCGATGCGCAGCTATTCTCGTCCAGCGCTAAACATAAATGACGCGTACTAAACACACGCGCGCATTTATCCTTTGATGTGCAAAAAAATACTCGTCCGATTCACGGCAAGCACATGCACATTGCACATTCAAACAGTCGAACAGCCCGTTGACACGCTCGTGCTTGTCCTTCTGCCCGTTGAATATCGTTTTGAACGCGAGCGTGTAAAAAAGGCAACTCCTAATAAATATATGAAACACAATTTTAAAATCTCTCCGAAGGTTAATAGGTAAGCCTGTTCATACAAATAATGATCAGAATAATATGAATAGAATTTATATTTATTATACTGATTTAATTTTCAAATTAATGTAGGTAGCGAACATATTTTACACATGCTTTAAAACATAGATAAGTTTGTTCGTGTACTCATAGCTCGGATATGACAAAAACGATTTTAAACGTATTTTTTTTAATATTGAAAACTTGAGATAGATTCTCTAGCAACAAGCACAGAAAACCTTATTTTAACGGTTCACGATTTTTATAACGAACAATCGGCTTATCGATTCTTTCCAAGGTTCTTGACACATTTGACGAGGTGTCAAGTGGAATCTCAATAAGGACTTGTGCGTATCTCAAAACTCATATGATATTACTGCTCATATGATATTAATTAAAGACTAAATGTTAAGCTTCACTTAACATTTAGTCTTTAATTAATGTCAATCGGTTGAAAAATAAAAAAGTTATGGCAATTTAAAGCATAACGTTTGTTGGCGCGGGTTAGGCATTTTCAAAAATGCTGCCCAAAGTCACTTTTCTACGCGGGCGAAGTCGCTGGCACAGCTAGTATATAATAAATGGTTATTGTAAACCAAATAATAAGCTGGAATAAAAAAGTATATTACATTATTATTATTATTATTATTATTATTCGAATTCGATTTAATTTGAACAACTCGATTTGTATCATATAATATGAAACTGATATTCACGTTACATCAACAAGAACCTAGATAAGAATCTATACTTCGAAACAGCTCCTCGGCATCTCGGGTTTACTAGAAACTAAAAGAGTAAATGATTCGCTCGCCCCTCACGAGATGGCGCTGTATCTACTTCTGCTAAATTACTTTTTACGCAACGTTTTTCTCGGAAAATATTTTACGAATCAAGGGCTCATTAGCTTCTAATTATATACGTGTAGCCATCGAAATTTATTACATGATCTGCAATGTATTATGTAATTAATGTTTATTATGCTTCCAAGTAATAGGAATGTCTTCCTTGGTAAATAATAGCGACATAGCAACGGTTGTAATTTATTAAGGAATAAATAGTACGCTGTAATTCTAACTAATGTTTTGTATTACATAAAATAAACTTACATATTATTATACTTTTAGTTTATTGATATAATTCTCGTTATTTTTTATTAGTAGCTAATACAATTGAGATTGAAGTGCTGTGTGCTAACGTAAGTTAAGTTACCCTTTTTAATTCACCATTTTGGTATTGAGATATCTATATGACGGCGTCAGCGATGGCTGAGCGATAGTGCCGTCACCATATTGGTTAGGTGGTACAGCGTTCTTTACGTGGATGGCGTAGAATAATAACGTAAACGTGGATTATAACTTCACTTTACCTCACTTGTTTGCAATAATTACAATTGCAATTAAATCGGATCAGATCAGTTGTAAACTGACAGATACGTTTGGAAGGTGTGAACTGTACGGCCACCCAAATAGGAATGTCGCCCTGATACCGAAAACCCACTCTCTTAAATACGACTCTGTCCACGTGCCGCCATTACAATAACAAATGAAAACTTGCTGTATTTCTCTCGTACTACAATAATCAAATTATCATCTTAATATTTCGCGATATCGTTTCCCACGACATATATATGGAGTGTCTATATATTGCTGTCATATTTAGTCATAACGATAAGCCGAATCAGTCTTTAACCAACGTAGAAGTATCCTTCCAAAAACCCGGCATGAATTATCCTCAGAGCGTCAAAGTTCAGTTGTATAGGGTTTCGCTGGGGCCTAATATTTCCGCTTCTACTGTCCTTTCTGTTTCTGTCTAGTGTTTCCTTCTCTTTCATTAGATCTGCTTTTTCCCTTTACAAACGGTGTTGATGTCCTTGTGTATTTGTAGTTGAAGGGGTTCGGATTATAGAGCAAACCATCCCTTAATTAAAAGTTAAATCAAATAATCTTGATAAAATCAATGACGTTCTAATAAGCAGATATGTTACAAGCGCAAAATTTTGAAGACGCAAAAACCTAATTAGGACGTCGTACCTGCAGGTAAGGACAATATTAACTATCTCTATTTTTTCTTGTTGGTTTTATCATATATATCTTTTCTATCGTTTTGACTTGATGTATTGCTGCCGCTGCTGTGCGGAACACTTTTTTCGTTTGATTTGTTGGTGTATAACATGTTTGTTAACTATAATATCATTGGATAAAATAGTTAAATGATGTTAAAGGATTAGCTCGGTTATGTAAAATTGTGTACCCAAAACTGTTGTAACCTCGTTATAACTGTCAACAAAGTTTGAAACTAAAGTAATTACTCTGTATGGAAAGACAATTTATAGAATAGCTTCGCGTCATTCAAGAGTAATTAATTATAGGGGCTATGTAAAGTGGTTGTTATTATAGCAGAATTCATATTTTTTGTCGAGCAGTTTGTCAAGTTGGCGTATATTTACTACTAGCAGTGTTCTGTAGTTTTACCCGCGTCGATCCCGTTATCGGAACAACACCGAAATGCGAAATATTAATCCTAGTAGCTGTTGCCTGCGACTCTGTCCGCGTGGACTTTCAAATAAACTTTGAACCCCCTTCCCCCCTTATAACCCCTTATTTCCAGTGACAAGGTAGCCTATGTTTTATCTTAGACTCAAGACAATATGTGTACCACTGTGATACCTATATATAGCAGTCTTTAAAAACCTATATAGGATTTGTCTAACCGTAAATACAGACATACAGATGAAGGAGCGGAAGTTTAACTAACTTATTAAGAAATTGGAGAGTCCCTTAAATATAAATTATAATTGAAGGAGAAACTCCGGCTCGATATCCACATAATTATATGAAAATTAATTTAAGTTTTGAAATTTATATCTGTTCCGGGGACACGTTTGAAAAGTTCCTTACTCTAACTCAAAATAATAAGAAATGGATTAATGTTTACTAATTATATAGAAAACAATATTTGTTTATTTGTTAGATAACGCTCATTATAAATTTTATCATAAATTTGTCGCGCACTCATTATTTTCTATTTAAGGTGGTAAGGCATTTTAAGGCATTTCGCTTTACTTCGATAGGTGGACGTGGACTTCTACCATCAGATGGAACTATGGTAATATTCCTAAAGTATTAATTAAATAAATATTGTTTGTTATTACAAAGGCTATTGCCTTATATAGTTGTATACAGGAATCTGCGAAGGAAACAAACAAACTCTTCTTTGAAATCTAAACCTTGTTTATACAATATACTAAATTAACTTTAAATGCATATATACTAAGATAAAAATGGGTATATACGTACACATGCGATGTCGTAAATTGACTAAAATTCACATTTACACACACACACCATAATCGTATATCGTCGCAGAGACTACACCGAGAGTCAAACCAAGATCTTACGTAAAATCAAAAGCTTGCTTACAAACTATATTAAGCTGGAAATGTAGCCGCAAGCTACAAATAGCCTTAACATATTAAAAGTTCTCTTCTCTGTGACACCGCAAAACCAATTACAAAGTTTAGTTCACAACGAGTTTATCTTAACGCCACACTCTTTAAAGAGAAATATTTTTATAACATAGTTGAGCATTTTCGTTTAACCGACGCTACGTGGAGCCTTGTCATTAAACCATGATGAGTGTGAGTTCTTACTAATTTTATCAACGGGAAAATTTATGTATATAGCTGTTTTCTAAAACATAGGAGGCATTCTATGTAGCTGTTTTCTATAACATAGGAGGCAAAGCAGCAGGCGAGCCACCTGATTGAAAGTGGCTATCGCCGCCCATCAACACTCAGAGTTCGACGTAGGTTGCCGACCTTCGTACTACTTCCCGCAAAAACTACTCAAAGACTTAGGATGAAATTAAGCAAGTATGTAGTAAATACTTCTCTGAATTAACTGATTAAACCGTAGAATAGACAGTCCTAGTATGTCTATAGGAACTGCGATTATCCAAAATTCCTTTATCAAGTTCTTTTTAAAAAAGAACTCAAAACAACAGCCCAAATCTACAGTTATTTATATATTATAGTTACACACGACTAAACTGAAACAGCTAGTTCACAATTTAATAAACACGATTACTTCTCACTTAATGATCATAGAGCTATTTTACCTATTACAAAACAAATGACACAAATTATTTTCTAATTAAGTTAATTAACGATATAGAAGGGTGCGAGGTATTTAATTAATTAAAAATTAAAATTGTTTAAATTTAATTAAGCCATCACATGAGAGAGAAATTCACACCTGTACTGTGTTATCAAATTACTGGCACACATTCAATTATTCGCCGAATTAATCATTAATTTCAATTAATAGGACAAAATAATGACAAACAATTGACTAATTATTTTAATGAATATTCACATTCTCATTTTATTCGGCTTTATTGAAGGAAGAATTACTAAGATTTATGTAACAAAAACTCTAATATTCTAATAGTTGTTAATACTTGACCATTGTTGTTTTAAATTTTATTCCCTACTGACATTGTAGTTGGAATAATGCAATTTATAATACTAATAAATATCTAATTGTCTTAATTTTTTAATATAGAACCGAACAGGCAAGGAAACTTGATCGAATCAGCCACTTGCGAATCAATTGAAAAAAATTAAAAGTCCCATCTTAATATATTATATAAATTACATATCACGTAGTTTGTCCGCGATTCACTTCTAAACTACTGAACCGCTTTTTAATTCAATTTTCATACCGTGTGCAGTTTGATCCAACTTAAAGATAGAATAGCTTACATAATAATATATGCGAGGGAAGCCGGGGCGAGTCACTAGTATTATAAAAGTAAATTAAAGTCTTATTCTATACTTCAGTATGTGGTTCAAATCCAATTCTACTGGGGAATAATATACTCGACTACATTAATAAAGTATTACATCGCTTTAAAAAGCGATTTTATTAATAGGAACGAATTTTCTAAATAAGCTTTCTGATACGAATACGTTGAAGTAGATACGAGCAAACAAAACCTAGACAATCCCCATTTGAATTGTCATTACAAACTGAAATACACGAGTATTTAATTTAAGCCGCATCGTGTTTACATTTTACTACGTGAACATTCTTACTGAAATGCAATTCTCAATTATATGACATAACTTATTTTTAAACTTTAATATACGATAAGCATAATATACATACTTATTATAAATTTTACTGGGTTTTTTTCTTTCGTTTTTAATAATTTCATCTATTTCAAATTTCATCTAAGTATTTTTAAACCAAAACCGCCGTTATTCTAAATATACTAGGTGTTGTTAATATTTTATACGCTTAAGTATTTTTAAATCCAACTTTGATATCTATTTAATAAAAAAAATTAAACCAGTACGCCTTAGCTAAATACCTATATGTGAACATTATATAAACGCCACGGTTACAAACCCACTTCGTTACGTGTGTTTACATCGTGTTTTACAGAATACTGCGCCCGGGGGATTAATACTGGAACGACGCAACCTCACGACCTCTAATGATCCCGCGCTGTTTTTGATTTCCGACGTAACAAAACATTTGTATTTTTTACTATTTTAAATGCAAAAATAAAGTTAGGTAATACGCGGTAAGGGTTTGCAAAACTACGCGTAGGTATTTTAAATTTATATTGCTTGTGATAAATGATTTTTGTATAAAGTAGCTTTATTTATATGAGCAACGATATTACGATGTATAGTTAGTAAGTGTCTTTATCCCATCCTATATGCTAACTCTCTTTTTACCTTCTAAACGCTTTTTTCCCACTCAGAAGACTGACAAGATAGTTAAGAAGTTCTTAGCCTTACGAATCTATAATATAAATCGGTTCAGAGTCCTTAATAACAGGCTTCATTGACAATTTTTATCATAATACCAAATATTCTTTAACTCTCTATATAGCTATTATACTAAACCTAAGAGCTAATTTATAAACATAGACATACCACAGCTTTTACTGCTTATTACGTATCAGTTGGAGCCAATAAAACGTTTAATAAACTCGTGTCCACAATTATTAATTTAACAAAAGGCGACAATATAAGTGAATGTCATTGAACGACGGACGTGTCGTAAAATTGTGAACACGATATCTATAAACCTGGACTTTATTGCGGCGGTCCGCGGCATAAAATAGAGCGGTGTATTTCAAGAAGTTTCTAGAAAATTAAAGAAGTAATAAATGCTACGCAAATTACATGTTATGGTCTTATATTAGATTTAATATGCTGTACATAAAAATGCTTTAAAGACAAATATAAAGTACTATTTAAAAAGAGATACAACGACTATAATTTTATGTTCTTGTTTCTTGTTTAAATGTAACAAAACTTTGACCCAGCAAATCAATCTAATACCTACATATTTTGTACATATAGGTACAACGTTACGAACGCTTGGCGCATCGGTCGTGTATTCGATCCTCACAACGGAAATATGTTTGTATATGTTACTAGCTGTTGCTCGCGACTTCGTCCCCGTTGGATCTATTTCTATTATTATGTTATAGTGAGTCAATCTTAGAACATAGATATATACTGCCGCGGACTTTTTTTTGATCATTTAAAAAGGAATAACTCTTTCATACTTATGATTTTTGTATCTTGAACCGTTTTCGCAGCGCACGCAAAGAAAGCCCTCAAAGATAATAATTTTCTCCGTTTTTTTTAATATTCTCCATTATATCTTCGCTCCTATTAGTCACAGCGTGATGTTATGTAGCCTAAAGCCTTCCTCGATAAATGATCAATTCAATAAAAAAAGAAGATTAGCGCTTTCAAACAAACAAACAAACTCTTCAGCTTTATATATTAGTATAGATTTATCCCTTGTCTAGTTGCCATAGTGCACCTCCTGCTTGGCGCGGGTCTAGATGGCGCTGTGTATAAGTGACCTGAATTTTTTATTTATTTATTTTCAAAAATTTGCTATAACAATAAATAACTAGCACTACGCTTTGATCATGGAGGATAAACGGTTTCAGTCTTCGGATTTAAGTCTCTTATATATTTCAAAAATGATTTTATAGGGTTTATTTACCTGAAATCTCCTGTAACTTGCTCCGAAAGACTTAGAACCGTGTACGAGCACTTTAGGCGTTATTGCATCATGTTTACGACAGTCAAGTTTACGCAGTGAAAATTAAGTTGTTTAAACGTAAAGCCTGCATTCTACGCCCTTCTAATTTCCCGTCGTGATTACTTTTTCTTATCCTACTATATCGTTTCTTTATCATTCATCCTTTCATTCTAGTCTCTAAATCTATTTAGTATTTATTTTGAAATATATTGTTGATCTGTTTAGGATGAGATCGGACGAAGTTTATTATTAGCTAGAGTTGTTTAAATGCCAGAAACGCTATACAACTTAAAGTAGGAGGAGTGCGTTCAGCTCGTCTCCCCTCTTCATAGTATAAAAAAAAAAAGTAAAACTTAAACCGGTGACCGGTCCCATTTGACAGTTTGCTATACAAATCTGTTAAAATTAGTAGACTTGAGGTGCCTTTAAATTTTATTTGTGTTTGAGTATTGGCCGTTAGTCATATAAATCCTAATCGTGCTACGTGTGATGCTTGCATGAGTTCACTTATGTTGATTTTAACTTACAGTTAAAAACTCGAGTCAAAAGAAAGCTATTTTATTATCTCCACCAATTCCTCAATTTTAAAAGAAACACTATATCTGAACTCAAAATGAAACTATATGGAACTAATTTAGTGTTGTAATGTAATGAAATGCGTCCTGGTTAGATGAAAATGATTAAAATATATAAATAGAAAACAATGTTTTTTCATATTGGAACCCGAGAAGCACAGTTAATATAGCTTCTTATTTGAAGTAAGTTTGTATACAAACATTGCCTTACGATAATTACCAGTAATGGTTGAGGAAACAAAAATATACCTACATAAAATGTAAATGAAGCTATTCTTACGAAAACAAACACGCTATTTATAAGGCTTTCTAATACGACAAAAGAGGAAAATATTCAAACTAAAGCTTCGTATCGGCAAAATAATGACCAATATTCAAATCAATTAGAATTATTCAAGAGACAGCGAAATCTCAGTCTAATAAGACTTAAGTTATACAAAACAAGGGGATTTCAAAAGGATATAAAATGCATTAGAGAAGGACATTTTAATGTTTCTATTCTGGTTTTGATTCTATTATGTTTATACCTATTATATTAATTTTGAAAAGTAGCAAAGGTTAAACAGTATTGAATATGTCATTATTAACGGTGATATTAATGTATTCGTGTCTCCTGTCTTTTCTTGCATTCATCGGGTTTATAATTGGAACCTTTAGATTGGATACACATATTTTTATTAAGGTTATTTTACGTAACAATTATCAATTTCGGTGTCAAAACAATCCATCATCAATTACTGCAAGCCTGGTACCCAGCGCGGTTTTTAATTCAAGTTTTTATATTGTCAATTCTAATTATTTTGATTAGTAGTATGATTTCCGGTAGGAACATATGTAACACCGCTATATGAGTCAATTGTGGATGCTCTTGTGGAGTCTTTCTTCACAAAGATTGGAACCTGAATGAACTGTTAGGATACTTTCTATTCAGGCAACGATAAGTACACGAAGTATTGCTAGAATAATCTCATTTGACTGAAAGAAGTACATTATTAGTTAGTCCAGTACTAGATCAATTCAACTACATAACAAACGAAACATCAAGACAATTCGCTGTAGAAATTTCTGGAATAAAAAATCAATATTCAATCCGATATCTAAATAGCGCCTGCAAGCGTTAACTCGGCAAATGTAATTTATTAAAGTCAGTCCTTAGCCTGAATGCGGACACGATTGGTTTCCGAGGTTTAAACGAATGCGAATCAGCTCTTGATATTTGAGATATTTAAACAATTTCTTGTTTTTTATACATAAACTCATGCTTATAAAAGATAGTTAGATCTGTACTACATTCGTTCCTGGTTAAATTTACATTCTATTGTAATCGGTAAAAGAATTTTTCACACTAATCATACGTCAAACTCAGACTCATAGCTTCGGAAAACTGAATCCAATACTTCAATATATTACAAGGTTATATGTAAGAAAATAAATAAATATCGGAAATAAAAAGTAGCCTTAGATGTCTATTATGGTTCCTTTAAAAATATGCGCACAAAGTTTAATGCTGATCGGTGTAGTAGTTTCTGCGTAAAAGCGTAATAAACTCTCTTCTTACACATCCATAATATTAGTAAGGTTTACTAATTCACATAGAATGGAGATTTTCAAAGCCGTAAGCAGTATCCAGGAAGCCTTCGTCCTTTTTCCAATATTTCACAATAGCTAATAAGCCTGGAGTGAATCCTCAATAGAATTGTTGCTCCCATGATTTCTTTATAGATCCCTTGAAATAAATTTAATGGTACATAACGTTATACTAATTAATGAATTGGATTTATGAGTTCCTAATATAGCATTAATAAACTAACACATAATAGTTTCAAAGACTAAATTATCTTTAATGTTTACAATACATCGGTAGTTTTAATAATTTTACACACAAACGAACAGTATCTCAGAACCTGAAATAGCTACTACTATCCGTCAGACATATTTAAATAATTATTTACGAGTAAACATTACGAAAATCTAAAATTGTACAGCTTTTAGGACTAGGGGACCTTAAAAGTAGATATACTAATCCATTCGTATTCCTAAGCCATGAGAAACCAAGTTTAAATAATTAAGAAGTAACGGCCTCAAAAATTCTAAGTCAATATTACAAGAAAAATTCAAGCACAATTTGGAAACGCTCCTCATGAAAATCTCCTAAAAACGATGAAATTTTCTTAGCCCAGTATCCATTAAAGCTTTTCTGTTTTCAATACCTCACAATGGCTAATAAGGGCGGCGCGAATCCACAATAGGATTTTGTCTCCAATGAATTCGTAATACTGAGGCAAGATATTCAGTGTCGCTCAAGAAAAAGGGAAATTTAAAAGAGTCTTAAAATTTCTATCAATTATAATTAAACTATTTTATGTAACAATAATAATAATAACGATATGTATGTATAAAAGCTAATTAATAATAGATAATAATGTTAAAGGTACCAGTCTTCCACTACGACAGCGTGTGGATTTTTTAATAGTATTAATAATTAAACACAAAAATCCGTTTAGTAGTATTAATAATGTTATTGTTTTTATTATTTTCAATTATTCTTAATAATTTTGTAAAACATCAATCAACAATCCGTTTGAATACGTTTGAACAATACTTTGACTTTCACTTTGCTATGTGTAGACTTTTAGCAAAGTGAAAGTCTTCTTGAATATTGTGAATTTATACAGGAATTTAAAATAATATCTCTAATTATAGAGAAGCTGATCCACATATCGAATGTGCATTATATAAATCGTAAACAAAATAAACGTCTTTAGGTTCGTTGAATTTGTCCCCACCCCGAAAAGCAGAATACATCTTAAAAATAATGAAAACTTTATAAGAGAGGAAGGCGGGGTCAATGATTATATGAAAGTCCACGTGGACGGAGTCGCGGGCATAAGCTAGTACATTATTATACTGCCGTTTGACAAAGTGAAAGTTTATTTCAATATTGTGAATTTATTTGCATCTTAAGTTACATTCTTATATAGGTATACTAAGAAAGGAAGCATCTATAACGATCTTTTTCTATACCCGATAGGTCCGAAGTAAATTGACAATGGGTCTGTGGCTCCGATGAATTCGTAATAAGAAAGCTTTCGCGAAAGATATTTAATGTCAGTCAGTGAATATAATTTTAATCCGTACCTTTGTTAAAATTGTACGTATTTATTTCTGTTAAGGAGTTGTTAAGTAACTAACTGTGAATTACAAGGCTTAATTTAAATTCGTTGATATTTTCAGAGTTGAAAATAATTTATATTTTGGAAGCGAATTGTTACCGTTTTTGTTGGGAACATTAATGACTTAAGTTCTACTCCTTTTTGTAGAACAAATTCTATATAATTAGCCTTACTAGTATTAATTACTTACATTACAGAATTAAAACTATTCCTATGGCCAATTGGTGCGCTCTGTGTTTTCTAAATTATTCTAATTTTATAATGATAATTAATTATGTATACCTTTGTAGTAAAAGTACAATGTTCACAGTATTTGAGTCAACACATGTTTGTAGTTGTAATGAAGTTTTTTTTTATAATAAAAGCGGCAATCGACCTGGCGATCCTGATGGAAAGTGGTCATCGTCATGCGCGAAGGGTCGTGGGGTTCGATCCCCACACCGGAAAAATATATTTGTAATTTACATTTTGCATTCTTCTGGGGTCTGGGTGTTGCTATGTATTGTATGTATGTATTCACAACAGAAAAGTATGTATTGTAATTTATTCAGTTATCTAGCTGCCACAACACAAGCTTTCTGCTTAGCTTGGAACTAGATAGCGCTGTGTATAAATGTCCTGAAAATATTTATTTATTTTTAATTATAATTTTTAATATTATTTTTGTAAGATTAATTAATCATACTTTAACTAATAATAAAACTATAACTATTTATCGATCCACGGATCCTTTAAAAGCTTTTCATTATCTCACGTTAAGTGTTTTAATTCCCGCTGAAAAACTTTCCCGTTAACTCTATCGGAATTCACTTTAACTAATAACAACTTAACTCATAACACTCTCCCTCTACCATATCCTGTATCACATAATTTGATATTACCCTTTCGTCATTAACCGACTTCCAAATAGGTATTTGTATTTTCGAAAAAAGAAGATATGAATTCGTCTGTGTATTTTTTGAAAGAGCTCATTCATTGTGCCCAATATCTTAGAAGCGACCGCGACAGCTCAGTCGTTCGGAAAATCTGTCTTAAGTCTTAACAATTATTTAAAAAAGCATTCTAATATAGGGTGAATTAAAAAAAATTAAATCTGTTTTTATAATAGGTACTTGTCTACTATCTAAACGAATATATAAAGCTGAAGAGTTTGTTTGTTTGTTTGAACGCGCTAATCACAGGATTTACTAGTTCGAATTGAAAAATTATTTTTTTATGAATTGACCATTTATCGAGGAAGGCTTTACGCTATATAACATCACGCTGCAACTAATAGGAGCGAAGATATAATGGAAAATATGGAAAAACGGGGAAAATTATTCATCTTTGAGGGCTTCATTTGCGTGCGCTGCGAAAACGGTTCAAGATACAAAAATAATATGTATGAAAGAATTATTCCTCTTTAAATGATCTAAAAAAAGTCCACGACAGTATATGTCTATCATCTAAGATTGACTCACTATACCATAATAATAGAAATAGATCCGACGGGGATGAAGTCGCGAGCAACAGCTAGCCATCAATATATTGTTCAATATATTATGTTTTTACTATACAATAACCGTAACACTACATTCAAATAGTTTCAACGTAGACGTGGCGTCGCGCCAAATGTGGTTAATTTGAACTTTTCGAATGAAGCTTTTGTTAAGCGTTTTAAAACTTTCCCGAGTGAGGTTACGTGAGCCTTTTTAAAACTCATTCAACTTAGTTTAGTTGGTTAATGTACTCGTTATATGTTGATATAGTTGAATAAAACATGCGTTGTATTACTTAACAACTCATTTATACTATCCATACTAATATTATAAATGCGAAAGTATCTCTGTATGTCTGTCTTGCTTTCTATGACGCTAAAACTACTGAACCGATTAGAACAAAATTTGGTAAACAGATTCTCTAGAACCTGAGATAAAACATAGGCTACTTTTTAAGTGGTAAAAAAAATTATAAGGGGAGAAGGGGGCGTCGAAATTTTAATAAAAGTCCACGCGGACGGAGTTGCGGGCAACAGCTAGTTGTTAATACAGTAGTCTTAGTGCAGTCAATATGAATTAGGTTGTTTTAAGAAGAAAGAGCTTTTCTTTTTAATATCTCCAGGGAAGACACTCCGGGGCTGTCAATCTCCACGACTATTCTCCATGATGTAAAATGTCTGCCAGGCAGTCTGCGAGTCATGAGTTCAAGATTCTTGGTGCTACATCCTTTTCTGTTATTTACTTCTACATTTGTCTACGCGTTGCAAAAGTATAATCAATAGGTAAATAATATATATATGTATAATGTATAATAATAACGTTATCTTACTGTTTTTAACATAAAAAAAATACTCAAATAAACTTACACCCCATTAACAAAACAGCAAAGCTTAAGAATTATTATAGTAATTGATTCTTCGCCTTTAATAATTAATTTGAAATAGTCGTCTATGAATAGCATTAATTAAAACGGAAATTCCCTAATGACTAAAATAGATCTATAAGATCTATTTTGATAAGTCCAAATTTAAGCCTTTGTGTTCGACTGATTTGATAATGTTACAAGTTTCACAAACTGGTGGGACTTTAAAATCATTAATCCTTACAAAATTGTATTTAATTGACAACACGTGCCAAGTGTAGGTCTAACATCTTCAGACTAAAATATTTTATTTAATGTAATAGGACTTCTTGATTGTAATACCTATTACATTTTGTTGTTTGCAAGCTATCAAACTTAAAAGATTTGACGTAATTAAATTGAAATGAACTAATTATTGTTATAATACAACACATTGAAATAGTATATCTATATATTATATCCTAATGAAATGCAACGCGATTTTGTTAGCGACTTTTTAACAATTTCCAAATATATATTTTTACCGGTATCATTAAAATTTTTCTTTCATATTGCGACATGAAAGAAACAATAAAAAGCGCGAACAATTGCTACTCTTAGGTACCTTATACTTAAAATGTTTAGGAGTGTAAAATATGGTACAAAACTAAGGTGCTGGCGGTTATGTACTGTTATTTATTTAATTTGAGGAAAACAACTACTCTTTTTTATTATCTGTGTCTTTGGCTTATTATCAGTTCATTGACTGTTTCTTCATTCGTGATCTGTGCCATTTTTTTCTGCTTTTTGAATCTGTTAACTGTATCGATTGATTAGTCTATGTCTTTTATTTGTAGTCCGTGGTATTAATTTTCTATCTATGTTTAATTTCTTATTTGAGTCTTTGATTTGTTATCCATACCTTTCATTTGTTATCTGTGTCTTTGATTTGTAATGCGTGCTTTAGATTTTTTATCTGCGTCTTTATTTTTTAACATGTATACAAATATAATTTGTGTTAGCATAGGGTCTGAAATAGCTACATATCAAACCCTTTTACATTCCATCCACAATTATACATACATTTATATATCATCTAAAACTTTTAGATAATATAATGTTATATAAATGAATGTATATATACGCGTCATTCATGTTTAGCGCTGGACGAGAATAGCTGCGCATCGGTAGAATCGCGCTCGTAATTGACGTATTGGTGCGAGAGAGACAACACGACTGGGACAACCAATCAACGCTCGCGCACCCGACGATCACACGCCCCGCGCGCCGCGCCATTACCTCGATACCTTATTTTTGACTTCTGTGCAGGTTTCGTTCAGCGCTAAAGATTCCTGACGCGTACTATACATGCAGTTAAGAGTAAATTCCTATAACACGCGTCCCATATTAATCGCTCCGTCTTACATCATACACCACACACACAGTTTACGACAGCGCCAACTATTTTACGAGCGGTCCCGGCAGTGATACGAGAATCTTCATCTTTATTAACAATTGTATTTCCAAGCGATATAATGCTGGCTATTTTTGTCACATTACAATACAGATACTTCACGCTGACCGCTGCGTCTGTGTTTCATATAAAAGAGATATTAAGGACCCTTGACTTTATGTTTATTTCTTAAGGGTATTCATAAAATGTTATGTAGTATGTACTAGCTTATGTTTTGTAGCAAGTTGATTTTGATCCAATAACGCATTTGGTTGGATTTTTATGTAATAAATAGCTAACGCCCGCGACTTTGTCCGCGTTAATTTCTGTTATTCGTGGTGACGAATAACATACACATAGCGAAGCCTTACTCGAAAAATGGACTATCAAATACAAAGATTATAAGATTATTATCATTAGACCAGTCTTACCTGTAAAGTAATTATTAACACAAATTAATTATAAACATTTATTTAATTTGAATAATAATTTTAATATAATATACAAAAAATAGTGAAGAATACTGATAGAAATACGAACAAAACATTAATATTTATAAAACGATCTATTATAGTATGAGAAACTATATACTCAAAAGTCGAAGTGATTTTTAGTATACGATGATTTCGTTCGTTATTTTCTGTTTAAATTAACAAAACAAAGTTACTATGTGTTTATCACCTTTTAACAACTATATGTTTGCGTCTGACGCTACGTGGTCTGTTCAATATTTTGCAAAAAATTAATACAATATACATAACAAGTTTCTTCTTCCAGATCTTTCTAGAATGTTCCCGAAGCATCAGCTGGGTTCCTCAGGTCATGGAGGCGAGAGAGTACCGGTGGGATGCACATATTCCTTCGCCTGCATAACCTCAGGAGCTAAGCACTGTTGTCTTCATTTTTCTTTCTTCCTTGCTTACCGATATAAACCAAAAAATAACTAAAACGTTTAAGGTTATGGGTAATTAACAAAAAAATATATAAAGATTACAAAGCACTAAAGTTATTTTCCACATAAATCCTATTTCATATTCAAAAAGACTTATTATTTTAAAGTAAATATTATAGCAAACAAACAAATATTATATACCTAATAATATCAGAAATCTTTCTTTGAGTATTTTATATACTCGTAGCATATTACAATAAGGAATAATAGGTACGCTTTCTCTATTAAGGAGAATTATTTTACATCCTGACAAACCTATAAAACTTTGTTTAATAATAAATAATATATTATGGGCTAACATTACAAAACGAGGATAGAAATCTCCAAACACATTTATTTATTAAGGAAATTTCTTCTCATTGGGTTCACTCGAACCATACGAATTAGATCGCCCGCAATCTCTCCTCAGTAACTTTCCAGTAATCTTAACCTTCAGTTTCTCATTACTTGGTTGCTAAGGTAATTCGGTTTTCCATTAAACGTTAAGGTATGTGCAGTCATTACAGCCACTTGTGTACTATATTAGTTGGTGCGACGCGACTTCTAACCTAACCTAACCTTTTTTTTATAGTGGGAAAATCCTCATATGATACCCATGGACCTCGGGGAAGGACCACGGTTACGTCGGACTTCTACCTACCAAAACCCCACTGTTAATCGTTCTGCCGCAGTGAGTGGGGATCCCGGGTACGTTTAACCTATAGTGAAGTAAGAGTATACCCAAAGTTATAGGTATACGTCACACCTAACTTTCTTTCTCTACCCAGAAACCATTTGATACTTTAAAGAATATTTAAGAAAAATATACCCTAATCAACCCGTCACTATAATCGTCACTAGTTTATATTGAGCAGTCAAGAAAGGTTTCTTTACATTATTTCAAAACATTTGAGGCTTTCTCGAAAATTTTGATATATTGTAAAGTGGGCATTGTAATTTTTATTTGAGTTCCTTCATATGATACGAATACATTTAGAATATGCTTAGATCCTTTAAGATAGTACTTATATAAAGGAAATAATAAAAATATATTTATTTTCTGAACACAATATGCATAACAATAGGAAAAAATACACTGTATTTTTCATCATTTAAGTTACATATTGTGGGAGACTGGTGCCTAAACTAAGCATAATAAAATATAATTTCCCTTTAATCAGTATGCTTGTAAGAATCGTCATAATATTATTAGACTACAAAAGAATTAGGTCGTCAATTAGAAGCAGGTATATATCAACCGAAGCCCGTACAATCGGGCCCTAAATGGCCTCTTTAACGTAATGTCTGACATTTGGACTTAATGAAATAACTACACATCACTGTCCAAGCCAAGTATAATCCTGCCAACTTGGAGAGATTCCTTTTGTATAATTTGACAATCAACAGCGGGAGATGCGACTTTTTTGCTGTTCAGATAAATTAGATTTTCACAGGAATCAAATATGTATGTGGTTCACGTTAAAGTGTTATTTAATAGCAGTGTAAAAGATTTTTCAAATAAATTTATAATAATCAGATAAATATGTTGCGTGTTTTTTTTTCTTTTTTATAATATAATATATTTGCAATTGTTTTTAACTTATTCATATGTAAATTTTATTGCACTAATTTATATTTGCGTATTATAATTTTATTGAGACCTATTTCAAAACAACATATTATATTTACTTTATATATTGCTATACATTTTAATATCGTTAGTGAGTCTCATTTTCAGGTTCCATATGATAACTCACTTCTAATAGATACAAGCAAATAACAAAAGTAACATAATCCAGTCAAAGATGTCTCGTAAACCTTCTTATTTAGAGAGATCTTGTTCCCAAACCAATTATGTCTCTTAATACAAGTTTAGCAATATCCAATAACGGGATAACCTATTAAGTTTCCGACGTATTTGTAAATAAGAAGTGTTTGTCGCGAAAGAGATTACAATGAAGTCCGTGCCGACTTGTGGGGCAAATTTGGACCTTTGATAGCTGGGGGTTGGTAGTAGAAACACTTGATCAGAAGGTGAATTGTGTATTTACAATAAGTTCTGAAAAGAACTATTAAGATGTTTATAGATATATAAGAAAAGAGTTAAGTTTTGTGTCATGTGACTACGATACCTACTACGTGTATGTACGTAGGTATGTAGTAACAGACCTAATACTATTTAATGAAAATTTAATATTTAGAGTAACTAATGTTACATTTTTAGGTTGATTGGAAGAAATCACTTCAAGTGATAAGGCCGCCTTTTACACTTAAATTTAATTTGTGTATTTAGTTTTAAGAATACTTAATGTCAAACAGAGTAAATTATATATATGTATAATGATTTTAATTAAAACTTTGTTGGCATTCAAGCTACGAACTTGCTAGCTTTGAGAACTATGATCTCATATAAACAAACAAACAGACAGTTACTGTAATACAAACACATATGTCTAAGTCATACGCTCGTGGGTTTGGCATGGAGCGTCAGAAACTTCAACAAATTTAGTAATGGCTTCGAAGAAGAGTCTTCGAAAGTGCCCGTGATCGCTATCCGTTGCGATAAGATGTAGTGAGGTTTTCTATAATAGAAGTCCAAAACAGTCCTTATCCCGAGGCTCATGGATATCCTATGAGGACTTCCCTACTATAAAAATGGTAATTTACCGTTTTGTGAGAAAAACGGGACAGTTAAAAACAGAAACTTATCTTCTATGTTATTCTAGCGAACATTGTTATAAGGATCTGTAAAGTCTTATTAAACATTTTAACTTAGGTTTAGTTTAATTTTTAACAAGTCATATAATTTCTACGAGCTTCTAAGAGTGGTTGTAAATGATTAACATTTATATTACATAGCTTGAGATGGCTTCTATCTTAGTAAAATAAGTCTTTAGATACAATTTTACAATGTAAGTGTTTATAATATAGTTTTTGTATTTTGATTTGAGCCTTGCAAATGCATTTTCAAAGACAAAATTGTGTTAGTATAATAGATTATTTCCAACTCTTTCCTTATATAAAGTAGGACTAAATAATATAATTCAAAAGCCTGAAATGTATATTACACATATCATGAATATTATATAAGCAATGTAACACATGCAATTTGTAGTTTGTGATTATTGTTAGTTGATGTTTCTTTATATTAAAGAACGCCGAACGAAAAACGCCGTCTCAACGCTAAGGAAGTTAATAATGTCGTGAAGACTGACAAGAGGCAATATGCACTTGCTATGAAATTACAGCGGCGTTCGTCGTCTCGCGATCACAAAGCGTGTCACAATGCACTGTCTATTACCTCTTATATTATATACGTATTTAACAGCTTTACTTTAAAACTTTTGGACAAATATTCAATCCATTTTCATATTAACTACTTACTGTTTTTTGGGGTATTAAAATATGGCCTTTACTTAAATAGCTACTTAAACATCCATTTTCCTTTTTAAAATTTTCTTAATGAAACATAAAACATACATAAAAAATTTAACTAGTTTAAATTAAATTAAACAAATTTATGTTGTTACAACGAATTAGTAATGCTTTTAACGAATTAATAAAATAAGAATTTTGTTGGATTATGAATTTTGTTCCTTTTAAATATCCGCGTATTTTTAGTTCGCATGTCGATACCTCAAAAAAACATATCCTTTACGTTAAATAAGTAGTTACTACAAAATGAGCAACAAGTGTACTGAAATACATATGTATGATTAAGAACAGGATATGGTGTCACCAATTTTCACAATTACAAGCCAGAAACTATTAAAACACTTCTAGCTATCTTTCCTTTCTAATCTTATGTTAAAGCTACCTTCATGTTCTTCATATAGAAAACTAACTGTTACCAATGACTCCGTCCGCGTGGACTTTCGTATAAACTTTGACCCCCCCTGCGCTAACCCTTTTTTCCAGTTAAATAGTAGCCTATTTTTTATCTCAGGCTCTAGACCATCTGTGTACTAATCTCATTACAATCGGTTCAGCGGTGTGGCCGTGAAAGCGTAAAATTATTAAAAGTTAAGTTATCTGTGTACCAAATTTCTAATCGGTTCAGTAGTTTAAGCCTGATGAAAGGACAGATAGACAGACAGAGTTACTTTAGCTTTCATAATATTAGTATGGATATATACTGGAACTGAAAATTATTAATCTAATCAACAAATCGCAATCTATCACATTTCGCTTGAATACACTGAGATTCAGTATTTCTACATCCAGTGATTAATTAGTTCTGACTTCATCGTCTGCGCTAGACTTCGCATCAATCAATATCAGCTGAGATATTTCTACTAATAAACACTAAAATAATATTGAATAGATTCATAGCAGCATGTTATGATGGGTACATAAGAATGAAAAAGCTATTTAAAGGCGCTAAGAAGAGCATGTGTTATAGCAACTAGATAACGGATAAATGACATATTGGATTATTGTAACCATAAGATAAGGTGAAGTCACTTATTGTACGTCCTTACCCTTACTTATATTACTACTGCAAAGTTTAAAACTACCCAATTAATTTGTCTGCAATTAAGGATGCATGTAGATCAGACCTTGGATTACAACAACAACATTAGAACGTATAGGATATATTTTAAGGATTATTACTTTGTGGCAGGAATCTACGCAAGTAAACACGCGGGACGCAGCTACTGCTGAGAAAAACTCTTTTCAACATTTTTCGCGCATATTTCAGAGCTCAAAATTGTAAAAAAAACGTGAAAAAAGCAACCTGGAAAAAGTACAGTCTCGATAAGTTTAACTTATATAATCAATTCCTCATTCCCTTCAACAAAACAAATTATAAATTGAAATTACTAAACAAAAAACAAATAGAATTTACCTCGCAACAGTCTTTTAATCTCCGAAGCATTACATGTCAAGGGTGCCGGCAAATGAACGAATCCAATCCGAATCTTTATGTAGCGCGTCAATACGATGTTACATTTAATGGTTAAGCGATTCAGATGAAACTTCGACCCAATATCGTTGAGAACAATCCAAGTTTGCTTCAAGGCCCGACCACTCTCTCAGTAGACGTGATGGCCTGGATATTGAATATAAAAGTTGGTTATTACTTTTGCTGATCATAATATATAAATTGGAACAAGATAAGCATGTTCATATTTATTTGTCATTCAAAATTGACTTAGTATTGTTGACTACATCGTACGTTTTTTGTAGAACTGTGACGTCACTATAACAGTTATGTATTCATCTGTATTTGAAGAAAAGCATTTTTGCTGCAAACTTTACATGGAGTGTACTATTTTAATTTTAACTAAGTTTGGTTAGACAAGAGATCAAAACATAGACAAAAGAGTAGTTTTGAATATTGATTTAAATTATCTGTGCATTTAATATCATATCCCAACCTAAAAATGTTATCCCCTTAAAAGATATTTTTCTTTCGAATTAATTATAAAACTATACTTCTATTAGTATAAGAATTCTTTGAAATCAACTCTACATAATCATAACCTTTACCTCCTTTAAATATTATACAATTTTCTATTAAAATTGTGTTATTCCTTATTATGCATAAAAATAATATTGTTGTTAACTTCTTAGAACAAGACTACGCATTAAGTTAAAGAATTTATAATTAAAGAAAGCGAATAAATTAATTCATAACATTTTTACCTTGAAATAACGTCAATTTGTTTAGGTAAAAATATGTACTAATACAATTCTTTCTTAGTAGGCTAGCTTAGTTTTGCTTTTCAGGTACAACAACTAGATGACAAATATTTTCTCATTAATAGTAAGCCAAAAAGAAGTTAGGACTTAATGTACTAAATAACTTTTAACATAGCGTAAATAAAAAGCGAAACGTCTGAAAATGTAATTACAATGACCCTTGTTTTATTTAGGTCTGTTTACGAAACGTTTTCGAGAACTTTCTGGGTTATGTCAGTGTGAATTTTCACACGACGTTAGAAGAGGTTGTTTAAGGACCACAATATTTTTATTGGTGTTTTTTATAAGAAACACGTTATAATGGAAATGCTTTGAAAAATCCTTAAGAATTTTGAATAATTTACTTTGTGAGGATACGTGGTCTTTTGTAACTTAATTTTTAACGCAATAACTACTGATTAGATTTGGATTGTACGTGCAAACTAGTAGAAGTATACATTAAGTTAATCCCGCAATAATATATTTCCTTATTTTATTATATTATTTATCTCTTATTAACATTTAGCTCTACGTATATCGTATACATTTTCTTTCTTATCTTTCCGAATGAACTTAAGTCTACATATTTTGATATAAAATACATAACAATCCATACTAATATTGTAAATGCGTAAGTAACTCTGCCTGTCTGTGTGCCTTTCCACCACGTTAAAACTACTGATTTTTAATCAACCCACAACAGGTTTCGCGAGGGGTTGAAACTTTTTATAATTTTACGCTTAAACGGCCAAACCGCTGAACCGATTGTAATGAAATTTGGTACACAAATGGTCCAGAGCCTGAGATATAACATAGGCTATTTTTTTTACTGGAAAAAAGTGTTATAAGGGGGTAAGGGGGGTCAAAGTTTATATGAAAGTCCACGCGGACGGAGTCGCGGGCAACAGCTCGTAGTAACTAACATATATAATATTTCAAAGCACTCCTATATCTACTGCATTTTCAGCAAAAACTTCCTTTGCCATACAAAAGGGATGCCATGTCTAAAAAGTCATTTATAATACATATCAGTCAACGTCATACTGTTTAAAACTTATTCCAGAACTGTATTTCCTTATGGAATTTTCGAGAACGACGCGACGCCATACATCTCGTAAACTTTTAAAAGATATATCATTAACTTGCGTCAGTCAGTTAGCGAGACACATGACACTACGTGTAACGGCCCTTAGTAATAAAATGTCTGAGTAAGAAACAAATTGTTAAGATGACGATTTCTTGCTATTTTTCAGATAGGAGTTTGAGTATTGAAAATTAAAGAGCGAAAGACTGAGATTAAATCTAATATTATTGTCATTTGGTTAATTTTTAAGAAGATATTATTAGTTAAAAATTAGATTGTTTTTATAAGCTAATTATTTAAGTAAAGCGGAATGAATCTTTTATCGCCATAAATATCTGGAGGAATAAAATACTGTGTATATTTGGTTCTAAAAATATCGATGTTTTAGTAAACAAGGTTTTTTAATTGGGAATTTTAAAAACACTACTTTTAAAACCGTTTATTTTCCAAACAAGCAACCTGTTGAACAGCGAGTGTGTTGCCAGCCTTTAAACGAAATGCTTACCATAAAATCGAAAAAGTTAAGTTGTTACTTCATATTTGGCAAGCATCTAATTTTCATCTTTCCCAAAGAAAAATTTTGTTTTACCACAAGTCTGACTTAAACACACTTCATTTTCTCCAAATTTAATTGCAAATAATAATTACACTACTAACCTAACCAACCAAAAAAACCAAAAGGAACTAAAACTGATTATTAAACTACAAAACCATAGTTTGTTAGTTATAAATTATAATATTACAACGATTCCTTCAAAAAAGAGTAGGTATATCTTTCCTTAATGTAAAAAAATTAACTTTAAATATACCTAATATATGCTTCTTATATGTTGTGACTTCATTTTATAATAAAACATTCTCTATAATTAACGTATACTAATGAAAACGTACAACAATCAATTATTGGTTTAAACACAGGAGCCTTGCACTTTACATAATTAATAATTAAATCAATTTCGATGGAGAATTCAAAACATAACAGGTTGTAGCGTATGGGCGGAATTAATTTAATTAGTTCGAATTACGGTGCAACGGAAATTTCATAGAAGTTCAATCATAACTTGCTGTGTATCCAACTATTGATTAACACAATTGAAGCTCATTTCCATTTGTTAATTATATTATAAGGACATGTTTTGTTTTATTGTTACTATATAAAGTGTAACAGAAATGCGTGGTAATATTTAAGGATCGCAAAGAATACTTAATTTTAAATTAATATATTAATAATTCATTTCATTTGAACTATTTATAATCAAGATATTGATTTCTTATTTCTATTGACTAGCATATCGATATTTAAATTTATTGACGCTACGACATCATTTTAGAGCTATCAGCTGTTACGAGTCAATGACCGCATGACCCTATGAAAATGCATTTCATTGAAAAAGGTTCTGCTGTCTCTGTCATTAGTTTTGTTTTGATCTTCATATTATCGATTTTATTGATTAATTAATGAAATAAAAAATCTCAAATATGTTTATTTTAATGCGGGGACTTGTATATTAGACTATCTATGAGCATCTGAACATCACGCAAAAATATTACCAGACATTTCTGTAACACGTTGTAGTTAAAGCTATATAGGTAAATAAAATTTAAACTTCATAGGCAAAAGCTACATAGAAGAGGACGTACTACGAAGTGCCATATAGGGATAATCTTAAAATTGTTGGATGCGTTATACTCGGAGATTTGTACAGAGTTGAGTTTGACGACCGCTTGGCGCAGTGGTAACAGAACTGCTTTCTGCGCGAAGGGTCGTGGGTTCGATCCCCACACCGGAAAAATATATTTGTAATTTACATTTGTATTTTTCTGGGGTCTGGGTGTTGCTATGTATTGTATGTATGTATTTATAAAAGAAAAGTATGTTTAAGTAATTTATTCCGTTATCTAGTTGCCATAACACAAGCTTCGGCCTATAAATGTCCTGAAAATATTTATTTATTTATTTATCTTAGAAACCAATGAATCGCAAATTTTTTAACATATGTTTAGAAATTATTGCTATTAAAGGACTTATGCCTATAAGGACGCTCGCATTGATGTAAGATGAATGAGGGAGAGAGATGCCTGCTGATGCCGCATGAGTGAAAGGGAACGGAGACAGACGTAGTCGTTGTAACGCGCTACGTAACGCAAGCAATTTACCGTTACATAGAAACTTAGTAGGTACTTCAAATAGTGTTTATTAGTTTTTATATAATAGTTTTATTCTATTTAGAATTCTTAATTATTATATCAAAATTATATGCGTCAAACTTTTATACACGTTCTAAAACAAAGATGGTGATCTTACATACCCCATTAGGATGAAACATTAGTCTTTATTTTAAACACTTTGTTGTAAAGGTATTAGCAAGGCCTAGTAGATGGGGAGCCCAGAATGCTACATGGGTACTTAATCCAGCTTCGATGAGACTTATTGGGTTGAAAAGCTTCGGTGATAAGAAGAAAAAGGTTATATGATGACCTTTTCAGCGGTGGGGAAAGAGGCTATAAAGCTTGTGAAGGTACTTAAACGGGTACAAGGAATCCCCCTATATATAAATCTGACGCGCCTATTAAAGTCCCGGAATCCCCTCTTGGGCTCCACTACCATAGGGTGACGCCTAGTTGTGTACAACTTACTTGAGGTGTGAAATTCGTCGGCTGGAGCGGGTTACAGGAGGGCGGCGCCGCGGTGCTCCCATAGTGCTGCTGGTACGATGACGTCAGGATCTTCTTATGCGCCGACGCGTGCGCACGGTACGCACTCACGCTTAGCTTCATAGTTACTTGTGTCAAAGCACATTGCAAGTCACAGTTGGTTATTTACTAATGTGGATACGTGAAGGCTGACTCGATTATCTGAAACAAAAAATATAGTTTACTTTTTGTTATTATTTATTTATATATTTATCCTTTATTACATATATACCAAAATCACAAAAATTACATAAAATAACAACTATCAAGAAGTACACACATATATGTAAATGGCGGCCTTATCACTAGTCAGTGATTTCTGCCAGGCAACCAGAACTTGCATAAACACAAAAGAAAAGAATGGGTAGACAAAGAAGTACGATACAACTGATTAAATATATACGACATGTATACAAAAAATATAATACATATTGAAACATAAACATATAACTATAATTTAAAAAAGGGTTAAAAGGGGTTCCCCCCTTATAAAAAGTCAAAGGTTATATGAAAGTCGGTTATATGAATGAGATACGCGGGCAGCAGCTAGTTAAATATATTTAAAATTCCTAAACTACATAATATATTATCAAAAGCTATTCACCAATACAAAAATAAGTATTAAAGAAAACTTAAAAATTTTACAGTCGTCAGAAGCTGTCCGAGGCTTTAAATAACAGAAAAGTTGAACGGTAGACAACTCATCATCTCAGAAATTTAATTACCGTAAAGTCTATTTAAAGGTTACTGTCAAACTTGGAAACATTATATTAACGTTCTACTTGGGAAGTAATAAGGTTAAACGCTTTGTTTTTGTTGGAATAATTAACGATTATCATGTAATCTACGAAGAAGGCACTATATTTAGGATTCAGATGGGAATTGTTAAGTAAAACTAGAACTATATGCATCATAATTATTATTATTATCCTCTTTTCAATATTTAATCCGAAACAATAAAATATATGTAATAGAAACTAAAGTTATACAATGCAAATCAAGAAACCAAATATCTTTTAACAATAACAATCACTCATTTTATATGATAAGCACAATTCTATCGTGTCCCTACTCGTCCGCAACTGCGCAGTGCTCTCGCGCCCAATCACATCTGTCATCTGTCATCTGTCAACTGTCATTATGCGTGTGCGGGGTTACCACACGAATTAAAATTATATTAATGGTTCCTTATTCTATATATATTGTTTGGTATAGTTTTATTTGCGTGGACATTTTTCTTTTGATTAATTATTTTATTACGAAAAATATTACGAAAGAAAAGGATTTATGCCACAGGCTTTTATTATTCATTGTAGGTAAATTATTACCGAAACGTTATTTCATATTTATTTATTCATTCAATAAAAATGTACTTTTTTTCTAGGAAACACGTTTTATAAGAGACAGTGTAAGCCCGTCACGTTTCAGCATCAATCAATACTTGCAGACACGAAATTGCTTTCAAATTACACCAAAACTTTGTAATCGTATTGCCAAAGTAAATACTGAATATCGAAAATGGCAAGATTGGCAAGTGACTTCCCCTTATAATATCTGTAGTAGGTCTATGAAAAAGATATGTCCTGTCTTCGAACTGTGATATCGATAATTTTTGTAAAAGATGTAGACTAGCTATTAGACACAGCTCCAATACATATTGAACGGTATTTCTTAGCGAGACGTTTTCTTTTTCTCTTCTCCTACGTATGTTTATTTGTTTAAATATTTTAATTATTTGCTTTGATAAATAAATTATCCTTTCTTTTTCTTTTTAATATCTTTCTGACAAAATCTGCGGCAAACTTAAGTAATGACTAAAATGTTAAATATTATGTACCTATCATGATTGGAGCAAAATAACTGATAAAATAAAAATGAAACAGTTCAATACGTACTCGAAAACCTATGTAGTTTAGCTATTCAATGAATTATGTAAATAAAACTTACTGTAATACTAGCTATCCACCCCGGCTTCGCTCGCATATATTATACATGTACTTACACATGAACCTAGGTCTAGAATTAGAACTCTATTTATTAAAAATAACCGAATCAGAATTGGTGGCGTAGTTTAAAAGATTTAAGCATACATAGGGACAGAGAACGCGACATTCTTTTTTCTATGTAGTGATTATACCTAGTTTATCGAAGTTTTTATTACCCGCACATCACTGCGAGCGATTGGCGCCACAGGGTCGAGAGAGGAAATTCTCGGGCCTAGCGGGGAAATTAAAATTCGACTTTCGGTACAACGCAGACTGCTTGGATTATCTGTGGATCCAGCCGTGCTTGAATAAACACTATGCGAACGGTTTTAGAAGCCTTTTTAAGTGACTTCTATACGTATACATCGATGACTTTTTAAATTGTCTCCTTATTACGTCAAGAGTTTCAATTAAAGTCGTACGCAAATTATGTTTAGTAATACTTACTTTTAGGTTTTTAAGGTAGCAAATTGTCTTCATAGCTTCTATAACTTATAATTAATTATATTAATTTTGAATCTAGATATACACACTTATCTATAGGGAGGTACTGATATTGTAAAAATACAATTCCTTTAAATATCGATAATTAAATTAATAAGTTATTTCTGAAAAGAAATAGCTTAGCGATCTTCAATTATTCGTGTCTTCATATTAATACATATAATTGTTGTTAAAATTACGTTGTACACGAATAAAACGACCAACTGTAAAACACAAATAATTCTAAATGATATAAAGTTGTCTCTTACAACAATAATAACACTGAAATCTGCAACCTAAAGAAAATGTTAAAAGTAAACGCTTCGGAAAATTTCGCACTATATCTTCGCAATTTAAAATACATAACATTATCGCGAAGTTTCAAACTGTAGCCGGATATTCGATACAAGTTTGTTTAACAGACTCTTCTCGCTAGTTCTCTGAAATAGCTTATATTCCAACATAACAATATAATATTTATATCTTTATAATACTTATATATTATAAAGGCATTATTTAACAATATGTATGTTATTTATCTTATCACATGTGTATCGTTGAATCGATTTCAATGAATAGTAATCTTCCGGATAACCTTAGAGTACACTCGTACATCAAAAAAGTTTGAAACATTTTAACACGCCCTTAAATGTTTTAGGGGTCTCAAGCCGGAATACTGAAACGCAACTTAAAATTAAATACAAGTTAAATCGGTCGGTGACAGTTCGCCATACAATTTTGTTAAAATCACGAGTCTTAAGGCGTGCTTAAATTTAATTTGCGTATGAGAATTTGGCTTTTAATTTGTTAGTGGTTAAATGAAACATCCTTCCCAGTGTTATTGCAAGATTTTCGTATTTTTATTGCATAAATGATATCAATAAAAAAAAATCAATAACTGCTTATGTTTCGAAGCGGTACTCGTTGCGTTAAAAACTATACGGATAGCTTCGTCTATTTACTGAATAATATGAATAATAAATTCGAACAAAGAGAAAGCTTTACTTGAGCGAAACCACGGGACACAGCTAGCTATGTACATTTAAACTGCATTTAACATTCACTGAAGTCAATGATTAAATTAAAAATTCATTAAAGAATTAATTCATTTAATCTCATTCTTGTGCCTCAAAAATGAAACTTCATCGGAAAATCTGAAAATTATAAATTTAATAGCCAACCCAAATTGTGAAGAGCCAAATTTGCTATTCATTAAAACAATGAAAAATATAATTAAAATGGAAAATACTTTCACGGAGTGGTATGATCTGTTTACAGAGCAGCTCTGAGAAATGAAGACTGCCCGGTCATTATGGAAACCGGTCAAGAGCGAGTCGGACTCGCTCACGATGGTTTTGTGCAATATTGCTATTCGTATGAAATTATTCGTATTAAACTCGCATATGTTTTCGCCTTAAAAATATAAGAAGAGAAAAAAGAGCCTCGGAAGCTCGCTTGTATAATAAAGCGAGTTTTTTTTGTAACCAAATCGAAATATTACATCAACACTTAAAAATAATAATGCCCAATCTTAAGAGAAATAGTAAAATGGACTACAAAAATATATTTACACGGACACATTTAGGTATATATTTACTGTTCAGATGTTCTGTAAAGTTAAGCGTTTTCAAAAACTTTTGAATTCGTCTGTACCATTTCATTTAATGCAGATAAATTAAATAACAAAACTTTCACGTGAATAAACTAAACATCTGAACATTACATTTTAATTAACACCGCAGTACCATGTTTCCTTTAACCAATTATGTTATTGTTTGAATAACAAGAAATAACAGAAACAATTCTGTTTTACATACAAATTCAAGCTTTCTTTTAATTAAGTTTTGTTTAAGTCAAAAAAACGAACTGATTTGTATGTTTCTTTTATTGCTTCAGCTTAAATATATATATTTTTTGTATGAAACTTAAGACAACCGTATGTACCTATAAAAAATAATGTATGCAAAATAACGTTTATTTCTTGCCGTAATCCAAAAGTATATTTAGTACTTTAATATACTTAATAATAATCTCAATTTAATTTTAAACGCTTAATTAATATGTTATAAGAACGCATGGAATATTACGTCTAAATAATAAATCCAAATTAAAGATTTCAAAATTAAAAAAAAAATAAAACGCCAACTTATTTACTTAAAAAAGCTAATAAAAAATCTAGTCCATTCCAAATTGAGAATGTTTTCAAAAAACGAATCGCGCCAAATAATTACGTTAGTCCCTTTTTAACGTTTTATGATAGCTTCTATTGAGTCGTTCCTCGGTTCAGAATTGCGATCAGGTGGCCGGGAGGATTGCTATTGCATAACAACGAGCCACGAATATTAATCAGAGCGTCTTGGTGAACGTGTGAAGTTGTTCCAATACCTCCCATTCTAGACACAGATGTGACGAATACTTGCTAATGAAGCATCAGATGTTAGATCATCAACAGCTGTTAGTTTTTAATTAATAATCTAGGACGATTGTATATAGCTACTAGTCTCAACAGAAACATGATAACAGATAACAGAAGCTTACTACATCCATCCTACCTATTAGTTTATATTATTATATAAATGCGAAAGTAACTCTAACTGTCTGTTTTTCCATCACGCTAAAGAAAGAACAAAGAAAGAATTTTTGTACACAGATGGTCTAGAGCTAGAGAAAGAACATAGGCTACTTTTTAACTGGAAAAAAGTTTATATGAAAGTCGCGGATGGAGTCGCGGGCAGCAGCTAGTAGTATATAACAAAGCTTTCTCCGTCCCTATGTATGCTTTAATCTTTAAAAATCTTTATTTTTTTCTTATAGATAGAGTCATTCAAGATATTTATATGTATAATACAGGCGTGAGAAGCCGGGTCGGTCACTTTGTACTAGAGGATTAAACCTTCGCTGAGAAGGTATAGATTATTACCCGTTAAATGAGAAATTCCTAAATAGAAAAGAGGGCAGCAATACTTTTCTCACTAGAAACAGGTGTTAAGCAATATTTGTTAGTGTATTAACTGAAATTACTCAGTCCAATTTTTATGATACAAATATTTCGCTTTCCAATTGCTTTTAAACTCGCAAAATACTGCAAATAGGTTAGGCTGTTAGGATCCATTGGAAACATAAAAAAATGCAGTACAAATAAGAATATTTAATTTAATCGAATACAATAGAAATGCAACAAATAAAACGTATAATAACGTTAAAACTATTACTTGTGCTTTTGCTGTTCACACGGAATACAAAATGGCGGCGTTTAATAATACTTTTTTACCGTTTATTTATACCTATTAAATTCTACCACTCTCTCTTTTTCTTAATAACAGTATGTTTTATACTATATCCGGCTCAAAGTACCAATATACTAATTAATCATTTTATAATAAGTAATAATAGATAAATACTACAACAATATCCCTATTAATACAATAAACGGCACACTGGTACATTAGACATTGGACTAGCTCTTAGTATTATTTTTATTACATCATTACTACAGGAACGAATACTATACGAGTAAAACCACGGGACAGAGTTGGTAAATAAGGGCACAGTTGGTCTAAGGAAAATTTATAATTAAGGGTAGCTTAAACTTGAACATTTAAATATTACAAATTATTTTTTGTCTATACTATACGTA
>JADANM010006423.1:6099791-6120738 GCA_026213755.1 Eurema hecabe
TTCCATTTAGACAACACCTACTTCTGAATAAAACATACACTCAGATGGAATGAAGACGCTTTAACCATAGCATGACATATAGATACTGGAATTTCTATAAGAATTTATAATTTTTTATTACCAATAAAATGAGCCGGGACTGTTGTACTAACAATTTTGATAAGAAAAATTTTATCTCTATAGATTATTATAAAATAGCATGTTAATTTGTTTGCCGTCTGATTTTGTTGATGCCTTTTAGAGTACTGTATTATAGAATAAGTAGTAATATTGTATGACTATCTTTTTTAATCATATTCGTAATCGAATATTTCAATGGCGTTTTCCTTCTCGCCCTACCTTATTCGCATCTACATTTCCTTCTTTGTCGTAACGGCTGCGTATACGAAGAACCCAGTTTTACAAATGTCTATGGGTGAAAGTTTTGCTTCAATAAAATATGAACATAATATTAATAGAAACTGTATTTTTGTATAAATAATATTATAAAAGGGGTAAGTTTGCAAGTTTACGAAGTTTAAGACGACATTAGTATCTACTTTCTTACTATCTAGTACGAAAACGATTTTGAAATATTAGCTATAGAAAACTTCATTATATGTAAGTATAAATAGAACAGAAAAATGGGATAGGGTTTTATAACGAAACATATTTTATTTATTTATTTATTTATTAATAATGAGCACCAACAAATAGAACAAAAATTTATGATTGAATCGCACCAGTAATTTAACAATTGCCCACTTAATTAAAGGTGCCCTAAAAATTCGAGACAGTCGATACATGTATTTGTTAGAATGTTATTTGTTAGAAAATTAAACAGTAAAGTAAAATCAATTAGGTAAATAAATAGTAATTACATTCTTATGATTAACTATTAATTTCAATGTCAAAGTATTATTTATATTTAAACGTAATTATTATTTAAACAGTTAGTCGGAATAATTTTCTTAAAACTAAATAAATTATTATCAAAAATATCGAGTTTTCCATTTTCCAAGCAGTCTGATCTGTAGGATAGTAAAATAGCGCCTACAAGATATAAAATCTTCTGTGGACGAACTTGGCTCTGATTTTCACATACATACGTTTTTGATGGAATAAAATATTCATGGCACTTTCAGTGAGCAAACATCTCTGTTGAACTGCAAATAACTCGTTGACACAACGAAATGGAAATGGAAACAGCGAAAAAGTTCCTACTTATCGCGAAATAACTATTATACAAGATTTTAGTATAAACATTTTAAAATTTTAATTTTTCATGTGAAATTAACAAGTTTTAATGTGAGGGAGAATTTAGTTTTTATAGTAGATAGTAATTAAAATGTGTAATATTTGTATTTTTAATTTCTAATTTATATTATAAACTAGCTGTTGCCCGCGACTCCGTCCGCGTTGACTTTCTTATAAACTTTTACACCCATTCCCCGCTTATAACTAAATTTTCCAGTGAAAAAGTAGCCTATGTTATCTCATCTTTTCAACTAACTGTATGCTAAAAATCAAGACGATTGATTGCTTAGCTACGGCGTGAAGGAAGGACAAACAAACACACTTTCACATTTATAATATTAGTATGGATGCAATATATTGATATTTCTTGTAATCTTTAACATCCAAATGTAATTTTATTAGAATTAACCTTAGTCTGTATTTCAATGTCAATTAGAATCTACAAGAGTCCTTATAAAAGAAGCATTATATCTTCATGCTAATATGTTCTAAAAATATTTTAAGTCATGTCACTACGTACCTACCTATAAAATAGTCAAAATGCTCCTATAAATATCCATAAGTTATTGTTATTTCAGGCTGATAGCCTTAAGACCTCAATGAGGTCAAATGAGGTCAGCCAGATTTATGTCGTTCAATATCAGAAGGTATTACAGCAGAAACTATTCTACCATCTCCCAATATGATTAATTGACTCGACCTACTAAGTATTTATTGCAAGAAAAATTATTTAATTCACAAGATAATAATAATCTAGAAAAGGGAACACATGAAATAATAATCCTTGCTGATCTAAGCTGAATAAATACGTTTTTTTTAATTATAAATGAATTCGTTAATATAATTAAATTATTAATTTATTTATAATAATTAAAACTATTATATAGCAATTAGATACATTAATTTTATATTTTATATGAATTAGTCCAAATAAAATATAGATATCACATTTACACATCTCTCTCGCAACACTTAATAATGGTAAGTAACGCAAAAAAAAACTTTAACAGATATAAATTAAAGAAAAACTTCCCACTCCTATTAATTTAACAAACAACTTCTTCTCTAATCGTGTGCCCTTTAATTCATCCTTAATTTTCACATCATAAAAGCAATAATAGTATTCATATCCCCAAATCCATTTATTTACAACCCAAAGGGCTTGAAATTACATTAAATCACTTGTGTCTTGTCCTAATCGGTACCGTTTAGCTCGGCTTATGAGAGAAATTCTTAATTTAAATGTAAATTGTGAGACGCCGCTTTTCTTTGATAAATTTGTTTTGAGATCATCTCTGTAGACTACAACAAATTTAACATTTTGTAGGCATTTGTCAAACAAAGTTAAACGCTACAAATCGTGTCGCGATCAAAATTGTATTAAATTTAATAATTGGGTCTTCATATTTGGTTAAAGAATACTTTTTTTAGTTTGACTAGTAGACTCAAGGTTTAGGATTATTTTCTTTAAATAAATAGTCAATTGTTCACGTAATGGATATGTTATATAATCTCCTAGTTAACATATAATATATACTGTACATAGCATGTTATATACACCTCGTAAATATAACACAAAACTGTTTTTAAAATCCTATCCGTAGTTTCAGATGCTTCAAATGAGATTTAATGTGACCAAATTATTTTTTTATATATTTATTAAAAAAAAAACAAATATTGAAATCTGAAATAATGATGAAATCTTTATAATCTAAACAACGCATTTCAGCGTGATATAGAGACTATATTAGCTTGGTATAAAAAAATCAGTTTTTGTACAACATCAATCGAAAAAGACTTAATTACAAACCCAAAAACTCAGGTTATTGACAATCACGAACGAGGTAAGTTTCTTTGACACAAACAACGTATAAATTATAAGACAAGGCATCGCCTCTTATCTCGAAATCAAAATGCTTAAAGCCTCTATTGCACGAGGACTCTTTCGAAGTTCTCACACTAATGAGGCATACTTAGTTCTTTGAGTTTATACATTCCTGGTATCTGCATTATCCGTACTATCTTCACTGTTCTAGAAAATTCAATTACAGGTAGGAAAGAACACCGTTTTATTTGAATTTACTATTTCCTTGAAGAACTATGGTTTTGTAGCTATTTAAAAACTTCTTAAAAGTAGTCTAATTGAATAAACATTTTGCTTTGACTAAAAACATCTTAACGGACTTTTTATTGTGGGTTTTCTTCTCGTTTCTTAGACAATATGTAAGTACTATAAGCTTTAATAAAATTTTAAATATAATGTACCGAATAGTAACTCATCTATTAAAATTCAATTTACTTACAAATATCAAAATTATTTGTTCTAATAGTTTCGATGATAAGCTTTGACATTTGAATGTAATGTATTTATTATATTATCATTTAGAGACATAAAATAGAAAATTGGTTTGAATATAATTAATTACTGCCAAAAGGTCGTTAACAGAAGTCATAATTATTTTATCAATACACAAATTACTCTATTCAAATAAATATAAACCAAGCACCGTCTAACTGAATTACTTTAAAATAATAAACGTCAGACAATCTTGATAACTGCGAACCGTTTATTAAGTAGGTAAATATCCCCAAAATACTGCTTAATTAACATTATTTTGTAACGGCCAATCTATTGTAACCGACTTCAGACTATAATTAAGACTATAATTTCGTTAAATTAACAGGTAAGAGAGCTTAATAAATATTTGAGACTAGCAGTGCCCCGCGATTTTACCCACGTTGTTCCTGTTTCCGGGACAATACCGGGATATAAAGCATCCTATGTGTAAATCTAGAAAAATTTCGTATCTAAATACAAAATTTTGCGTAAAAGAATAAAACATACATCTGCATATACATTCTCACAAACTGCCATATATTTATAATATTGGTAGGACAAGAAATAAAATGTTGTAATAAATGTAGGAAAGGAAAAGGTGAATGACCCTTTCTATGAAGAAAAGTGTGAAATTTTCACCAGTCGGAGTACTGAGGGATCATCAAGAATTTTCTGTATAGTAAGTTGGATAAAATAATATTATAAGAGCAATTCATATGTCGCACTTTTCCACAATTGTATAATATCATTCTATTCATTTGTTAGATTCGTTTGTAATTTGTTTAAAGAGTTTTCTGTCGCTTGTGTTAGTTATATGTATGTTATAATATAAAAATACATGACGTATATGTAATATTATACAACTTTATGAATACTAATTCACATTTATATACACAACTACTACTACTAGACAAAATATTTAACAAAAGTTTTTTATAATGTGTGAACCTAGTTTAATTTCAAGCCGTCGTACAAAACTAGGCCACTATCTAACAGTAACTTATTAGTGCCAATAAAAGTATTTTCTTTGATCCGATGCTTCCTTCGTTGTTGGTTCAGTAACTGAACTCCAGCAAAGCCTAAAAGCTTTTTATATTTTTCCACAAGCAACACAGCTCGTTGGGACTTATGAAATTGACTGGTTCCTTGCGTTTAAATATATATTATAGGTTTCTATTTTCTTTAAACACTTATGATGCTTGTTTAATTTATTTTGCTACATAATATATAGTATGAATTTCGTCATTATAATACTTATTGGATTTGTTATGATAAATTTGTCATATAAAAAAACTAATTACTGACGCAAGCGTACATTTCCCTTAAAAGCCGACAAGACACTCGTGATAACGCGGGTGCTCATGGGCGGCGCTGATATCTTACCATATATGGAACTTGACGGTGACTTACCGTTTATATGGAAAAAACTGACATCACAACATAATTATAATAAAACAATACCGGTACTTATTCGTGATAACTGAAAATACTAATGCTCAGTTTCAATGCGATATTTGCTAATAGAAAAATTATTAACCCAATCACTAGTACCTCAAAATACTACTATTAATTTTTATGACTATTCCAACGCTTTATGATAAACGTGGTTAGTTAGATACAACATTCAAAGTGTCAGTAGGTTAGATTCTAACTGACTAGTGACTAGACACAACACCGTGTCTAACTCAATTATAGGCGGTCTTCACTCTGATATCTAGACTCAGAAGTCTATGTACCGTAGGGTATTAGATAGACCATTTTCGCAATTTTTCTTAATTAAATCATATAATAATATTATTCTTAATCTATACTAATATATAAAGAAGAAATGTTTGTGTGTTTGTTTAAATGTAAGGGGTAATCTAGGGATCCACTGAACCAATTTTAAAGTGCCCACGGATCTGCTAGTTTTTGTAAATTTGTGTGCATACGTGGACGTCTAACTGTGGCTGCATTCTAAAGCTTTACATAAATATATTTTTATGTGGTAATTGTTGAATGAATGTACGTCATGTTGGCTTTCCTAAAATTAAATAAATAAATGAATAAATAGCTATTCCAGGTCCGGGATATTATTAGTCGAAACCAATACAGGTAGTATAGCCGCGTCCGGTGCTCGTCCGACTAGATTCGACCAATTTTAGTTCGATTGACAAAATAACAAGTTACGAAATGCTTCTATAATTAGAAGATTCAAAGATATACATAGGAACATAATGTTGGACTTTCGCCACCGTTTAAAATATTAGATATATTGATATTGTACGATTTTTCACTTATTCGGTTGCCTGACAGAAGTCACTTTGTACTGATAAGGCCGCCTGGTACAACATTTCAAAAAGTTTTTACCATTGTTTTATTGTAACAAAGAATAAATAAAAAACAGACGCCAAAATCGACTTTGTTTAAACTTTAACGCTGTACCTATCCTACCCGAAATGTTAAGCCCTGCACCTACCATTTTATTGCTTAAAAACCATCCTTTGTCATCTACGAATATTCTAAAAAAAGAATTATGTTAATCGGTTCAGCTGTTATCAAGTTATGGGCTTATCAACTCATTTTGCGGTTCATTTTTATATAATAGATTAATTAATTATTATTTTAAAAAATACGCATGCGTTTTTAAGATAACACCGGCACTGAGCTCCCAAAGCGACACAATTTGAGATCCAAACCGCAAAACGTTCCAAATCAGACTGAGAGCACGTACTTTGCTTTGTTAACTATGTACTTTGCCAATGTCATTCCGAATTGTTCAATAAGATGGTTAATAGAAAGTATACTGTTATATTTCATGCTACATCTTCTTACTAAGAATATTATAAAAGTTAAAGTTTTTGAATACAGATGTGTAGTTATATAATGACAGTTTCATGCAAAAACTACCCAATGAATGTGAATGAAATTAGGCATACAAGTTATAGGTCGCGGCACGGATGTTTAGCGCTGGACGAGAATAGCTGCGCATCGGTAGAATCGCGCTCGTAATTGACGTATTGGTGCGAGAAAGACAATACGACTGGGGAACCAATCAACGCTCGCGCACCGGACGATCACGCGCCCCGCGCGCCGCGCCGTCCTCTCGATACCTTATTTTTGACTTCTGCGCAGGTTTCGTTCAGCGCTAAAGATTCGTGCCGCTACTTATACCACTTGTAAATCTACGGATTAGACAGTCATTATTACGTGGTGAACGAGAACCGTGCGTGGTGTAAATATTCTATACTGATTTGTAATTTTTAATGTATTTATAATTATTCGTAGTTCATCGTACTAGAGTGTCAGATGAAACCTACCTTAGTTAGCTCACGTCATACAATTTGAGGCCCTAACCGTATAACCTATCAAATCACACTACAATACGTGTTTTGCCAAACGATATCGTCTTTATTCAATAATGCTACGTTAGCATTTGGCACAAGCTCCGATAAGAATACTTCAGCTTGACAATGGTTTTATATCTTTTTTATGGCGATATATTGATTTCGAGATTTATTACAATGTCATATCGGAATCGTTGAGATGAATACAGTTAAACCCAAGACGTATTGTCTTCTTATCTTGAGATGCATTTTCTTTTATTGCATTCTAAATTCAGTTTCTGCGAAGTTTAATATTAACATGAATCACCAATGTGTTGTTAAGTACATAACTCAACAGCTTATTCGATTACGATTATTATTATTTTTAATATTCCTTGAAGTACGAGAATGATTCTTTAGCATAAACATAATGGATACGTGTGGGTGGGTCTCAAATGTAGCTCAAGTATTTTCCAAAACACTAAATCTACCATAGAGATTTAAAATAATTTTGAGTTAGTAAATTAGCTTTCTACATCGTAATTTGAAGTCCTGATGGCATGGAAAAGATGATGGTAATAGGTCTCGTCCCTCCCGTTGGTCAAATCTTGTTAATTTAGTCTGGCTTGCCAATGACCGACGCTATTACATCCTATGGAAAACAGGAAGTCTTGGAAAAGCGTATTACCACCCGAGATCTTCTTCTAACTAGACATGAAATTCAGCAATAAATATACGAATATAATCGGCATGTAAACAAGATACATTCAATAAGATCCAAAACGCTTCACTAGATCCAGTGACGTCACAACTTTAACTCTTAATAAAAGTAAGTCTTTCCACGAAATTCAGTTTGGATATAAAAATAACTTTTTATAACTGAACTGAATTTCGCTTGGCACTAACAATTACTTACTGGAATGGAACAAACGTCCACAAAAACAATCGAGGCCTGTATGTAATCCATAACATTATTTACTGTTAACAACTTACAAGAAAATAACCTATCTCTCCATACTAAATCTCACCGACTCGGGTGTCAACAAGAAAAAGTATAAAACCCATTTGTCACTGTATCTCCGAAGCTCTTATACATTTTTATACTTCGCAATTTAACCGAGAAAATATTACGTTGTTGGCGGAGTTTAGTGTTTGTATAATTTATTTGATGTATGTCGGAAAGGCGCTATTTATTTACGTACCTACTTACCGGGGTACTTGGCGTTTCATATGAAAATCATTTTTATACTTACTAAGTTGATTTGTTTTCGAGAGCTTAGTAACTTAGTTACTTTGACATTGGAACAGAAAGTGGTTACTTTTATTTATTTTGAAATTGAAACTCATTTACATAATTAAAGTCATTGGTCTTAGAGCTACATAATTCGTTAAAATGGAAAATGTACTATGAACATAACGCAAGTCATGTCAATTTAAATCTTCCTTTTTCATCCCTGGTTAAAAAAAAATATAGTCTAGCTTTACAATAATAAAACATTTTTAAACAGATCCGAAAACTCATAAAAATTATTTCCTCTTTATTATATGGACAAAAGTAAACGCTAATTTCGGTCGGCAGATGGCGTTGACACACATCTCAATCGTTTATAATGTTATCGCTTATGATTATTATAAGAAAATTATCACTTAACTCTGTTCACAATATTATGAAACTGAACCAGTACAGCTCTTAAAAAATATAGTAATTGAATACTCTATAGGTGTCGTGAACAAACTAGTTAAAATATAACGGTCTTGAGTCTTGACCTTGGTTTCAAATTTCAACTCTTCGTACGTACTTTTAAAGGAAAAACATCCTATACTTATATTCCATTTCTACTCGCATCTTCGCATTATTCAGAAACCTTTGACACATTGACAGGGGTGAGGTGTCAGCTGGTGACATCGATCTAAATCTTCACTGATTTATATAAGCCCTTTTTGTCTGTCGAAATAAAGGGTTTCGAAGAAACTTATACATTGTATAGTACAATAGTTAGAATGTAGTAACCGTGATTTTTTCCGTTAACGACTATTTAATGAGGAAAAGCGTCAAGAATTGCAAATATAGACAATTTATTCTATTAAACCTGGTCAATAGTTAAGATATTACGATGGAGTATACACATAGAACATTCAAATAATAAATTGTCATGTATCCTTTTAAAAATATATCAATTCATAATGTTTTATTTATAGGAGGAAAATTCAAAAGCTTTTGTAAACCATTTTGATTTAAAAAAATGCTTTAAAATTATACATTTGCAATAAAGATTAGCCTTCTTATTCGCCCATCGCTCGTTTCTTTTTGTAGTTAAGATTTCAACTAAGATAAGGAGAAATACGATTAATTTAAAATAAGCCTTCTTATTAGGCTGTAGACACTCAATGCTATTAGCCAGTTTTACCGTTTAATTTTTTGTGTATGTGGTAACATTACTTGCTATTTTTTTGTAAACTTATTTATTTATGTACATGTAAGGTCAGAGGGCATTGAGATTTATTTAGAGATACCATAACCATGGTTTGGTTTCTTTATTTAGGATATAGCACAACCGTTGGCCTAGGGTGATCGTCGACTGGCTTCGTTCATCCTCAGTCTGCCCCTGCAAGAGTGCGCGGCGGAACACCGGTGGGTTTTAGTCGGTTTGGCCTTTCTGGCGAGTCCGAGATAATCCTCCTTTCCCTTCGGGAAGGAGCCGGTATCCGCAACTGGATTTCCCACCGCCAATGCTAATCTAAAACTTGCGAGCTATGCTTTTTTCGGTTTTTCGAGGTAGGGAGACTAGTGACGTCAGCAACTTTGACATATATATCAGTAGCCTATTAATATAAGGACAATATTTATTTATAACTCAATGTCCAATACTAACTCTTCAACAAAATTGACTTAATTAATAATTAAAAATTCTATTACTACTGAAGTGTTTTGTTTCTTAAATAAAAAGTATTTGTATTTTCAGGTAAGAAGATAATTACCTCGCTGACCATAGTGTAACTCATATTTAAATTTATAAACTTTTATTTAGCATCATATTATACACGTATACAGAAATTTGAGCGAAAAATCATCTTAAAAATCCACAGCTTTTTTTCTTAATTAAACAGCAGTTGAAACTTGAGAAATCTTCAACTTTTTCCAATTTAACGTGAAATAATAAAGTCGTAAACAAATGAATTCTTTCCGTCGTCTTAATTACGAAGTCCTGATAACTGACGCGGACAATTAGAAGAATTTGCGAAAAAATTAGGGAAGAGTTGTTATATCTTGACGTTTTCTAAATGTTTCGTCATTAATTGAGGATAATCGGATTTTTAGAAGGTCGATCCTAATTTATCAGGGAATATTTACAATTTTAATATTGCTGGATTTTATTTTAGTCATGTTATATTTTTGTACTTACAGAAAGAGATGCAACTTAAAATTTTTCTTAAATAATAACTCTAAATAAGAATTTGAAACTAGTTCTACGATACTAATTTAAAATGTTTACTTGGACTATAGATTAATTATCATGGTCAAGAAAAATACGAATCGCAAATCATTCCAGTTGATAACATATTTATTAATGTGTATAGTACGCGTCACGAATCTTTAGCGCTGAACGAAACCTGCGCAGAAGTCAAAATATAAGGTATCGGTGGTGCGGCGCGCGGGGCGCGTAATCGTCGGGTGCGCGAGCGTTGATTGGTTGTCCCAGTCGTGTTGTCATTCTCGCACCAATACGTCAATTACGAGCGCGATTCTACCGATGCGCAGCTATTCTCGTCAATCGCTAAACATAAATGACGGGTATTTTATATTACCTTACTACATTGAATATTTGAGTAAAATAACAAAAAAATTTATGAAGACGTCAAGATGCAATATAAAGAATATTTACACAATAGCCAAAAAAATCTATAAAATCAAACTCTCTGATTGTACAATACTCTGTACGAAACTAAAGAATTTTGTGGAATATTCCAGAAATCCCTTTTCCTTCCCAGGAGACACGTTCCCACATTATCCGCCATTATCAATGAGATTCTGCCTTCTGTGTCAAAAGTACATTGAACTCTTACTTTCGCCACTAAACGAGGCTTTATTCCCAGGCTAACAGTCTTTTAATGTTGTATAAATATTTTCATTTGATTAAAGATATTATTATATTTTTCATATAGAAACAAAACGTTATTACACATATTAAGCATAATATATTGTATATACCTATATAATAAGATAAGACAATATACATTATTTAATTTAATTACGAACTGTTTTTATTTGACCAAAGAGTACCCTTTCTGTTATTCTCGCGTTTAATCTATGTATGCCAAAATTAAGACAAATCGATTCAATCGTTTCTGCGTGAAAGTGCAACAAACACACTTATAATCACCTCATAAGCTTTGGCTTTTGATATGAAAATATAGAATAAACGACTTGCAGTGCTTCAAGCTTTGTGAGTGTTCATGGGCGGCGATGACCACTTTCTATCCGATGGCTTGCCTGCTCGTTTTCGCCCTATGTTATAAAAAATAAACTACAAATTTTCAAGAGAAAACTTTACGTCAATAAACCCAAAAAGTTAATGATTCAGTTACGTAATCACAAGTTAAGATAGTATTAGACCAAAAGGCAAAGGCTAAGCTTTTGATGAATGAGTCTGAAATCCCGAAAGAGCTTAGTGCTAGGAATCGGTTCCCAATCATTGATAACGAAATAAGAGTTTGTATATATATTTATGGCGTAGTTAGAAAATCTTTTAACAGAGTTTAACTTTTCTTTTGATATTCTTCTAGCAACATTATTATGAGACTTACAAATATTGCAGTTTTTCTTTGTTTTAAATAATTTAATATCGTTTTATTTTCTATGTTAAATATGTTTGTTGGTTGGGTAAAAGTGGCTTGCACCTTTGCAGATATTTCACATGAAATACTAATCATATCTGTAATTTGAAAAATACATCGTATTTTTCAAATTACATAATGAAAATACGATTATAAATAAAATATTAAACATCAAATCTGAGCTTTAAATAAAATTACAAAAGAAAAAATCCACTCAGAGATACAAAATTCAATATTCATAATCACAACCAAAACAAAAGTTGCCCATTCCCAAAATTCTCGAGAGCCATAAATATCAATGTGTTATATTGCGGCAACTCAGACACCGATTAATGACGGCCATACATCGCGTCATACAGCAGCTACTCAAAACATATATCACCTACTCAAACCATGCACATCACCTACTCAAATCGCTGCCAAAAGGATGACACAAGCATTGTTCTCGTATTCCTCATTGGATGAACGAAGCTATTTGTTAAATTCACGTTCCGTTTATTTTAAGCAGAAAATTCCATTAATAGAACTTCGCGGGAGTAAAGGCTTGAATAATCTCAATTCGGTGTCATTATTGGGCTTGTTATTTGAGTAATATAATACGAATTGGCTATTTTGAAAGTACCTTAAGATAATTTATTTGGATGTCATTTATTTCCTTATTAATCAAGGTATAATAATTCTTCTTTATGGTTCTATGTGAAGGTTTCATTTCATTTCATGTATCTATTATAGTAAAGTTTATAATAAATAATACTGAATATTATGCACAGTCGCACACCATTTCATATACTCCCATTTACATACGCACAAAACATCTAAAGGATTCCGTATACAATAAAACAATGAAGGGAAATTGTAAATGAAATGCCAGTTAATTTAATACAAGCGCCAGGAAAAGTTAATTAATGTACAGTAAACGCTCGAATGCAGTCGCTTTTAACAACTCCACTGCTGTATTTACTTGATTGTATTAAACAAGCGCGATTAAAAAGCGAGCAATGGAAATTGAAGTGTAAAAAAACCTTAATGAATATAGATGAGATACATCAAGTTTTTAATTTTTTTTATTGAGAAAGGAAATAAAGCGCCATTTTTACAGACCTAGCTTACTTCAGGGAATAGTCTTCTATATCTTAAATTCTATTTCACATTTTTTTAACAGAATGTTCCAGTTCCCGGTATCGGCTTTTACGCGGTTAAAATACTCACACACCATTCCACCAGCGATTCTAGTCGGTCGTCTGTACAAATTTTGTGAACCTTTGGAACATTTCATTAGTTATACAATGGCTTTTAAAATTGCCGCTATATCATCGCATGGCAATAAGCTAAAAAAACTAAGTAGTTAGTTAACCTGCCTCTCAGACGAATGCGCCACAAGTGCTTCCCCTCTTACTCAATGAAACGCTTTAAAGGTAATTTTACTATCTACCAAAATATGCTTGAATCAATTTTAACTTAAACTAATAAATAAAAAAGGTACCTTAGTAAATAAGCACCTAACATTATTCCTCATTCTCAAATAACACCGTCACAATCCCATCTAATAATATCACTAAAAGATAAAACAATATTAGCGCCAATAGTCTAGGATGTCCATAAGCAGAGCTATAATTTAATTATCTTCGATCTTGTACGCGTGAAGGCTGTCCCACGGTCGTACGGTTCCGTCGTGATTTACATGAGATGCGTGACTTAATACAGACACCTAATACATTGATTGCTTTATCCTATATAGATAAGTGAATTGACGTTCTGAATACTTCTAGTTTGACGGAAAACCCGAGATAGATGTAATTCGAAAACATTCTATTAGCGCTGGATAATATGGCTTTCGAGTCCGTTTATGAAACAAAAAATTAGTTAATATTTTCAACCGACTTCAAAAAGGAGGAGGTTCTCAATTCGACCCGTATATTTTTTTTCTATGTTTGTGACGCGATAACTCCGCCAATTATGAACCGATTTGCATAAATCTTTTTTCGGCGTATAGGTCAAGGGTGGTCCCATTTAAATTTAATAATAAAAAAACAACCCCCAAGGGTGGAAAATTGGGGATGAACTTTTTTATACTCAATATCTCCGCCAATTATGAACCAATTTGAACGATTATTTTTTTGGTGAATAGGTATTATCATGAACTCGGTTTTATTTTTTTAAGTTAATTATTATTAAAAACTATTAATCAATACTTGTTATAACTTTTGTGGAAAATAGGTATAGGTTTACATTAATTATTTATATTATAGGGAAAAGAACACTTCTTCCCCCGAGAAGGACGAGATATCAATTAGATGATAAGGGCCTATTAAAAAAAGGGATAAAGAATATTTAAAGCTCGCCTTTAAAAGTCTTTGTAAAGGTAAATTTATAAGCTAAATTTATAAACATACGGAAGGAACCACGAACGGTCTGAACTGAAATGATAAAAAGAATTGTCTGTGAGTGAGTTTTTCTTTTTAATTTGACTTACAATGGATGCACTTCGCAGATCGTATACTCCTTTTCTATTGTATTAATCTTGCTTATTGGATCTGAAGAATACTATAGAATATTTTGATTTACGTTTACGTTTAGATATATTTATCTAATTATATATTATTATTTAATAACTAATTAAAAACGTTTAATAAGAAATAACAATAAAACAATTGTAATTAGATTTTTGTTTTATAACTTTCTGGATTATTACTCTTTGACTCATACTGTTTTCAATCCCTACTAATATTATAAATGCGAAAGAAATTATGTCTGTCTGTCTGTCTGTCTGTTACGCCTTCATGCCAAAACTAAAGAACCGATTGTAATATAATTTGGTACATAGATCTAGAGCCTGTGAAAAGACAAAGGCTACTTTTTACTGGTAAAAAGGGTTATAAGGGTGGTTCAAAGATTATATGAAAGTTTATGCGGACGGAGTCGCGGGCAACAGCTAGTATACTTATATACGACTTCTCCAGTACTAGGCTGTTCGGCAGCGAGGTTCCATTGAACGAGCTAATTGCATTTCTTGTTTGTATTTAAACAACCTCCATCTGAAACAAAGCTAACCATTATATCAAGTGGTTAACTAACATTTTGGGAAGTGGAAAACGGGAACTTATCCAATTACACGATTGTTTATTTGTAACAGTTGGTTAAGTGAAACATTGCCGCGATATACTTGTTAATTTGAAAACTTACAACACTATTCTATGTTATGTTATTGTAAACATTATTATTTCTTCTTTCTGTATGCCCAAGGGTTATAAAAAAAAACTCGACAAGAACTAGTACAAAAAACAGTGGGAGTATAAATGTTCTTTAAACTTTTTTCTATACAAGTCATATTTATCCTTCAGTAAATCTCTCTCTCTCTCTCTCTCTCAGCTCTCTTTATTTATGTACAAATCATATAACTATATACGTAATTTTTAATGGCGTCAGATTTAAAAAAATCTGACCCGATTAAAAAACTCATACATTTTGAGTCAACACGTAAACAAAATATAATCAATTATTATAGTAATACACGAAGCTATAGAAAGTAATATTCTAATCTGCATGCCTACCTTTTCCCTAATCCATTTAGTAGTATTGCGTGAAAAGTACCTACCATACTATACACCATCAACATCTTTCGCGGTTATAATATTTAATTAAAGATTTAACTAACAAAAAGCTATCTTTCTTATTACTCACAAATTCAATAAGCGAGACCGTTCTCTATTAAGCGCGAAGCTTTTTACACTAAATCAGAATGAATCGATCACCACTTTTATTTGAACTTTTCAAAAGTGCTTATTTCCAATTATTAATGATTTAATGATTAATTTACTAGAGAGTCAAACATACACTCATTTGTACTATATATAACTTATGTATCTATATTTTCTTGTACTCGCGAATTAAGTGTTCTTCTATCGTTGGTTGCCTGGAAGAAAAGACTTACAGGACATATAAGGCCAATTATATGTGGAGTCTATATTATTTTGTATTTCTCTTTTGTATATGTATGTCACATTACTACATGTCATAAAAAATTATAAAAAACTAAATAAATATCTATAGGTGAATACTTCCCGCAAGAAAACCACGTATAAAATAAGAAATTTTATAAAGAACATCAAATGAATCACCGCAGTTATCGTGTTAACTTGATCAAATTTATGCAAGGACATGTCTACTACTAGCTATTACTGTAAATTCGCCATTTCTAAGGAAATTAGTTGAGTATTAAGATAGCGCAGTGCGGTTTAGTGCCGGAGACCTAGCTCGGACCTGAATTAAGATATCCGAGTGCATCTAATTGCTTTGGAGGTTCTTGAAGTGATTTACTCAGCTACTGAAATATTTATTAAAGCCTTTACCTCACTGTACATTAGGGAACTGTTCGGGTTTTAAACGCATATATTAAGCATGTCTTTTAATGTATGTACTAAAAACCTGTTACTAAGTTCAAAAGATCTAACTATAAATAGAGTATAAAAAAGTCTCTTTCCGATAACTCTCTGTGTTTTTGTATCTTTAGAAGTGTCAAACTATAAAAGCAACTGATTTTAATACGAGATTTTTGTAGGTATCAATTTTAGAGTAATATTAATAATTATGTATACATGTAATTCGTGGATAAAATATTCGTGCAAAGTATATAGGTACGTAAATTTTTCGGCTTAAAAACAAATCGCAAAGGTTCCAGACTATTAAATATATTTAAACTAAACCAATTTTTTTGCAACTGGTTCACCGCTTTGTTTGAAAGTAGGTAAGTTAGACGACTGTTCTTTCGACGATAAAGATCTATAAAATATTCTTTTCCACAGCTTCAGTTTATAAACTGCCATGCAAAAGCTTACAGTTTTTGCATGGCAGTTAATGACTAACACATGCACACACATTTTCGTTCACAAAATTCAAAATCTAGAATATTCAAAGATTAATACAAAAAAGTTTTAGTGCCTATGTATTGGTTTCTGTGTTAGTTTGGGCATTCAAATTCATTAATACAGAAGATCTGACACTGTATTTCAAAGCTTTGGTGTGTTCGAGCCTATTGTCTTTAGAACATCGGCACGTGTAAGCCGTAGGTTTAGATACAATGATAAATTATATTCGAGATAACAAAAACAGACAACAAGCATATTCTGCCAAAGCAAATGTTTTTAGTGAGCTTATTAATTATATGTAACGATTTCAAGATTTTTTTGTGGTATATATAGCTTTTAGGATGTAAAAACGACATTGTAAATTCAGTTTTTATAAAAGCTTAAATGCCTCATTAAAATACGTATTGAAATATTGTTATTTACGTAAAATTTTATGTAAAAATATGAGTATTTTGAACAAAAGAAATTCTGATTAATATAATTTTCTGTGGGCTAAGTAATATGGCGATGTAACTCTTATTACAATTAACAATAAAAAAATTGTTTTATTTCATTTTAATTTTTAAATATAGAATCCTCTAGAATCTTTGTCAAATATTATATAAGAGACTCGCTAACACTTTTCTATATTAAGAATATCCTCATAAGATTAGCCAATGAGCCTCATTGAACCATCTTGTATTAAAGACCTTATAAATGACCAAACTAAATAAAGCATCGTGAAATGTCTTCTCCTTAAAGGTGAAATTGACAGTATGCTGTAAATATAAAGCATAACACAATCTTAAAGGTATGTTATAACAAATTCATATTTACAATACAAAATAAACAAGGACTCAAGCAAATACGTATCCAATACAATTGGAAATAGAATCCCATTGTTTACGAAACTTTGTTTACCTTTCGAATTTGAGTTAGAGAAAGCTTTCCCTTAAATGCACACCTGAAGATATAACCAATCTTTTAATTAAGCCGGTTTCAAAATAATGTTACAAATTCAATTAAACTTAAAATAAATTGCGTATTTCCAAAGAATTATATTTAGATAAAGCAAATTCGGGGTTGATTAAATGTATTATATTGTTAGTAGAAAATAGCTGTACCAATTTTAATAATTTAACTCTGTTGAAATTGTCCAATAAATAAAATTTAAAATAGCGCGACTTCTATACTATAAAAAAATAAAGTTTTTTTTATATTAAACTAATGTAAGTATGTAATAATGGAGCTTTTACTTGCTCGTATTACTATGTCCTCGGGATCAGGCTCAGAGTTGAGCGTATGATTGAAAAATGCACAAACGTTTTAGAAGCCAGCCAAGTTGTTAGACTCTAATCATTGTAAATGTATATGTAGACTATATACTGTTCTGTTTTTTTTTTAAGAAAATGGGCATTTATATTAATGAATTCATATTAAGTGTGACTTTCCAAAACATCACGGAATTTGATGTAGAAGTTACATCTAGTATAGCTTTCTTATATATAAATACCTCAGGCTGACGGGTTCTACTGAACCAATTGTCTTAAAGTCCTTTAAAGTAATAACTACCATAAAAACGCCAATTTCAAAACAATTTAATTATAAACTGGTTCGAACTACAATTGGATTTTAAACATTAATAAACAAACCAATTCGAACACCTTTAAATTGACCAAAATGTCTCAGTAAAGTCATGATAAATTTTCAGCTTAATACAGTCTAGTAAGAAGCCAAAATTCGGCTCAGAGACTCGCTTTGTGTCCATAAATCGTCTCAAGTGTAAATCGTATATCTCCTCAGAAACACGAACTGTTCCTAGACGTAGCATTTTGTATGAACTGTCAGGTAAATTGTATTTTCAGCTGTGATTGTTCTTGTAGCAAAGTACTGGTAGTTCATCATATCGATACCTCCTAAGTATACTGAGTCAACTAGCAAATTTAGGTATTTTATGATTTTTATATAAATGTATACATTAATCAATGATTTTTATGATAGTGTTAAAAAAAAAATTAAAAAGAACATTATTACTGAGATAATTTCGCGTATACTAAATCAATTGAAACATCAGATAGAATTGTATATTGTATACTCATTCAACTGACATCGTACCGGTATACGCGGGGTGTGCGGGGGGACGCATCGTCACAAGTGCATTGCGGCTCAGTATACGATGCACGGCGGTGAGTTGCGCATGCGATTTCGGCTAATATTTTTGTTTTGAAAATTAGTGAATATAGCTAATGTGGATGTATGTGTTTTGTATTGTATATGTTTAATTAACATTAATAACAGAATGCAGTCAAACAGGGCACGAAGAATTTTACATTTAATCATTAACGATGTAAATATACAATTTATAATAATGCAGGAATCGAAGATGCAATACAAAATAGAGATGAAAATGGTAAGTTATCTTTATCTATGTGTATAAGTGTGATTTTGTTAGTTTTGTTTCGTAATTATTGTTCACGTCACGTAATACGCCGTATACTGATACAAGTACAGTTACACCAGTATGCGGCGTACAAATTTCATATAGAAAACACATGACTCATCTGGCTGTAATAATGTTCTAATAAAATTTTTAATATAATTGTGTTATTATATAACACAAACATATAAAATATTTATTGTGTATTAATAAATTATATTTTTTATTTTTAACATATTTTATTACTGATTCTTCTCATGTTTAATATGATTTTGTGTTTTTAATTTAAATTATTATTTGTTTTAGAGTCTCCATTGCCACCTGATGCAAATTTTACAGAAGAGGAGTTATCAATACTTGATGATATTAATTTGAATGACAGCGAGGACGTATTGCAGAATATTCCTTCTAAATATGCTTCCATAACATTTCCGAATAACATCCCTTGCTCCTCGCCTTTGGTATTGAGTGGTGATAATAAAACTCATATAGAAGACCAATCGCCTTCAGTTATAGAAAACACCCCAGGTAATTCGCCCTTCCAGAATTGGATTACTGAAAATTACTGTGATATTACTCCAGTACCATCGCCGTATAATTCTTTCACTCCATCACCTGTTAATTTCGAGCTAATTGATAGTCCTGCGGTAGCCACCCCTGCATCTGACATTAACGATGTCACTTACTCACCGTCTATTAGCTTAAAACGTCGAAAACGGACTTCTACTGCTCGAAAAGATAAAGGAAGGCTAAGAGAACGTTTTCATAAAAAATGGAAGGATCAGGAGAGGAAATATAATGTTAATAGAGGTTTAGAATATGTCAGTAGAAACGGAAGAGTTCATGGTAAGAGAATTATGAAAACTTCTTGCCCCACAACTTGTCGGAAAAAATGCAGTGAGAAATTAACAGAAGATATCCGGCAAAGAATTTTTGATATGTTTTGGAATATTGGAGATCACTCAAGACAGTGGGATTTTTTGGCAAGGTATGCTGTAAGAGCTGAAAAAAAAAGATTTACTGTGGATAAAGAAAATTCAAAACGTCTTCACACTATTTCCTATTACCTTCCAAGTAGTCGGGGTGATAATATTGAGACCACGAAAATATCGGTTTGCAAAACTATGTTCTTGAGAACCCTTTCTATTAGTTTTAACTTTGTTTATACAGCTTTAGAAAAATCTGACAAAGGATCAGGATTTATTGAAACAGATCAGCGTGGTAGGCATATTAATCATCCAAAGATTATCAATGAAGATATCGTTCGCAGTGTTATAGATCACGTTGAAGCATTTTCTCCTGTAGAATCTCACTACACTCGCCAAAAATCTAATAAAAAATATCTTGAGGGCTCTTTATCCTTCCCGAAAATGTTCAAGTTATATCAAGAATGGTTTGATTCTAATAAATATTCTTCTAAAGCGGCAAACGTGAGACAGTACCGAGATATAATTAATAAAAATGTCAATATAGGTTTTCATAAACCCAAAAAAGATGTTTGTGAACAATGTCACATTTATGAAAATAACAAGGAAGTTACACAAACAGACAAAGAGAAGCATGAAGAGCATTTAAAAGAGAAAGAGAAAGCTAGAAAAATGAAAACAGAAGATAAAGAGTCAGCGTTACAAAATAATGAAATCCTTACAGCAGCTTTTGATCTTCAAAAGTGCCTTAATGTCCCTCATGGGAACGTTAGTACGTTTTATTATAAACGGAAACTATCTTTATATAATTTTACGATATTTAGTCTGGGATCACGTCAAGGTTATTGTTATTCATGGCATCAACAGACAGCTAAGAGAGGTGCAAATGAAATTTCCAGCTGTGTTTTTAAGTTTATAGAGGATACGGTAAGCGAAGGTATCAAAGACTACAGGTTCTGGTCAGACAACTGTGGAGGCCAAAACAGAAATAGAATTGTTTTCTTAATGTACATGTTAGCTAGTTC
>JADANM010006423.1:6127008-6140403 GCA_026213755.1 Eurema hecabe
AATACTATAATGTTAGTTGACTCATTATACTTAGGAGGTATCGATATGGTACTAGTTCGCTTGCTTGCTAAAACTAAAATGGTGCAGAAGTTTTCGTTTTATTTAACTAAATTTATATATTTATGTGTATATTTTCTAACACGTTATAGCGAGGAAAGCGTATAAATTTCCTGAGGGTTAATAACAACCTCCACCTCCTCTAGGATTAAAACAAAAATAATGTACAGGAGCAAGGTGCAGGTAAAAATTTTGCTAGATTTATATATCGGTTGTAACTCAATATTTTTACCCCTTGACTATAAAAAAAAACTTTTATGAAGATTTTATATCTTTCCGATTTTTATTCGTTCATAAAAATACAGGAATATTTTAATAGAATATTCGTGTGCTTATTTTTCCGTCATCAAAATGATGTTCATTTGTATCAATTGTAATCGTATTCAAATTTGAATTTTCCCTAATATTTATTAATATTGTCGTTCGGAGTAATCTGTGCTTTTACGTCGCAGAGATTAACCAACCAGATAATAAAATATTCAAGCTACTTATCTTATAAATTATGTATCAGGTGAGCCCGTGTGTTTTTAATATTGCTTTTTACACGAAATGAACATACATTTATTTTTGTGTTACAAATTTTCCCTTTCTAATATTATACTAATATTATAAAGAAGTAAAGTTTGTGTGTTTGTTAAATTGTAAGGGGAAATCTAAGGATCTACTGAATCGATTTTAAAAATTTTTTCAACAATAGAAAGCCACATTAACGCTGAGTGTCATTTATACTAATATTATAAAGAAGTAAAGTTTGTGTGTTTGTTAAATTGTAAGGGGTAATCTCGGGATCTACTGAACCGATTTTAAAATTTCTTTTACCAATATAAAGCTACATTATTGTTGAGTGTCATAGGCTAAAAGAGGATTGTTAACTTCATACCTAACGAAGTGGGCACGGGTCATTTGCAACAGGTTGCCAGTTGTTAAATAAGAACGCACTTACTTAATATAATGTCTTACTATACTTTAGTTATAAAAGAATATGTCAAAATAAAAAACACATCAAAATAAAACGACGACCACTTGGCGCAGTGGTAGCACAACTGCTTTCTGCGCGGGTTCGATACCCACACCAGAAAAATATATTTGTAATTTACATTTGTATTTTTCTGGGGTCTGGGTGTTGCTATGTATTGTATGTATGTATTTACAAAAAAAAAAGTATGTATGTGTAATTTATTCCGTTATCTCGTTGCCATAACACAAGCTTCTGCTTAGCTTGGAACTAGATGGCGCTGTGTATAAATGTCCTGAAAATAATTATCTTAAATATTTATTTAAAACTTACTTACTACAAAATCATTATATCTCCATAACTCTACCACCTGACTTCAATTTTATCAAATGCATTATACAATTTAATACAAACCGTGCAATTCACGATCACATTTTTATTTAAACTTTAATAACCCATCTACAAGTCACGAGTCTTCCGACTTGCAGCCTTAGGTATGCAAAATAGGCTTTTAAAATCTGTATTCTATAACTGAAAAGGAATGAATAAGTAACACAGTATTGTATATTTGTAGAGTAAAGCTTTAAAATGAATTACATTATAGGGATTTTTAAGGCAATTTAACTAGAATTCATTTATTAAGAAAGAACACATTATTCCCAACAGCGTTTAGAAGCCTATCTAGTACAAACATATAAGATAATTTCGAGTTGCCTTCACCGATAAAGTTTAATGATATTATTGGTTTTAATATTCCTTAGTTTTGATTCTTATTTTGCTAGTTTGTGCCCACGTAATTAGCACTCTCGCGGCTTTACCGGAATTTAAAGTGCCTAACAAACTTTTGCATTTATCATACAAGATTTTCTTTTTTCAACTTAAAAATTATGTATAATAAAAATAAAAAAGCCTTTTATTTCCAGAATTAAACACTTGATTACTATATCCTAATTACTATACACTTCACTACTTATACATCGATTACCTTTCTTAATTTTTACCCGACTGCCAAAGAGGGTAATGTTTTTCGAGTGTATGTAAGTATGTATGTCTGTTCCTTTGTGACCTCCTGTAGCCTAAACGGCTTGATGGATTTTGATGTATGAGGTATCGTTAGATTTGTCTTGATTACGGGAGTGTCATAGGATACATTTTATCCTAAAAGTCCCACGGGATAAAGACATAATTACTCTTTTTTTAGTGTGCAGTCGGGTATTTTGTTTTTTTAATAATAATTACTTGTTGTCTTTTAAATTTAATATTCACTAAGAAATTACTAGCTAAATTAACAAAAGAAGAGTAGACTATTTTTTACACATTTATTTAAATGTAATCTAATATATATAGAGGAATTGCTATCTTAAAAGTATCATTAATAAAAATATAAAAAAAAAATATTTTTTTAATGATACTTTTAAGATACCAATGCAAACGCTGGTCCAAAATACAGCAAGTAGCTCAAGACAGAGACAAGTGGAAAGCTTTGGAGGAGGCCTTTACCTGAGAGGGGTTCCAGTTCAAAATTATGTATATGTATGTATTAATCTACATTGTTATAAATTATATTTACGTCGTGGACGCCTTTCATTGTGACCGTATTATTTAATTTGTAAATCTTGTATATAGTGTTACTCTGTATTTAATGTACGTGACGTTGGCGACCCCTTTTAAATAAGTAAATAACATTAGTATTTAACATTAATTTATAAATGGCAAAAAGTTTTTAACTAAAGATTATAAGTACTTTCTAATAGCACCAACGTTGATGTCACAGCCTAAAACTTAATGTTGTATACCGATCAAATATCCTTTAATAAACAAACATATACATCATAATATGTTTGCTAAAGCCGTGCGTACTGAATCTTAACTTGTTGTGACAGAAAGGGTGACTTTGAGACGTTAAAAGGTTATGGAATTTCGGAAGACAAATATAATATGATTTTCATTGCAATCATTGTCAACAAAATAAACAGAAGAAACATGATAAAAATTACGTTTATCGTAATTAAAAATTATAACACGCTTTTAAAATTCAGCTTAATCGAACACAGAAATGGGTCGATTTTCACCTGAACATTTGTCTAACATTAAAATAAGTTAAATATTGAAGTAATCAATGCCTGAGTATACGTTTAAAATTATACAATATCTATTTGACCTTTGTAATCTTTAATACTGATATGTTTGATAAATAACAGTAATTCGAATACGGCGACGTACTGGCAAGTGACGTCATTTGACATGTGAGGTCATGTCATTTCGACCATGGACGCTGAGATTTGACTTAAATTGGACGTCTAAGTAGGGGTAGACAAACAGCCACCATATCAAATAAATTAAATTAAATTGTAGAAGGTCATACGAGTTTTTATTTATACTAAGATTTAAGATATTATTAGTAATCAAAACATCCTGAATAACAAAGAAAGATTGTGATTACTAAAACTTTATTTTCTTCCTTGTCACAAAGACTATTAATTTAATACAAACAAACTAAAAGGAGCCCTTGTCGTTTTATCGCTTTTACTATTCGTATCTCCTATTAAAATCATTACGAAAACATATTATCATTGGCATAAAATATCATTCTTCAAACATGTAACACAGTCACAAGAAATAGAACAAGAAATGAATTACACAGCTGTCGTAACATTTAATCTTTAGAATATATGGACGCGTTTAATAACAGCTCTTAAAAACACTAAAGAAGGACGGGTAGACGGATGTCTCTTTCACATAAAAAGTAGGGACATGTCTTTATGGCTTTAATACTCTCGTATATTATCATAAAGTTTTTAAATGTTAAGATTCTTTCATTTTTCTTATAAATTACTTAACTTTAATAAACGTATTGTTTTCTTACAAGAAGAAAGGGTATTTTTTTTTAATCTTAATCGTACATAAAATTGAGCTTATCTAGTGGACATAATGTAATTAAAGAACCTTATATTAAACGACATAAAATAATTAAACGACTTTTTATTATTGATAATAAAAAAATATTTCAGTCCTCATTGAAGTAATGACGTAAAATAATAAACACTTAAAATTCTTATCAGATAATCGGTATTCCAGAAACGTAGCCTTAAGCGATGTCGGTCCACTAATGACTTCGTAAATTCGAATTAGGCGTCCATAAAATGGTAAAACTTCAATAATAATCTAGATTTTACAGTACTTAGATTGTTCGTGATTTAAGGGTCTTTTAAGGTCCCTAAACTAGTTTATGGAGGTCATTTTTAAGTCATATTTTTATATTGATTTATTACATGTTATAGTAGGTAATATCATTTATGTTTATTGAAATTACAATTTACAATCATCATGTATAAAGATTTAGGTAATTACACAGAGGCTTTTTATTAATAAAGTTACGGATTATGTTTTTATACTCAAAATAAATTTATTACTTGTCTTCAAAAGTATCAAATAAAATATTATAATAATAAATTAAAGTTTTATACTTATCATACCTGTAACCTTTTATCTTCTCTGTTTCTTTATCCTATTATAATCTAAATCGTTCAGCCGTTATAGAGTGCACTTGTTTGTACATTTGACGATTCATTATTTTCTATATAACCTATAAATTTCTAAATTTGAAATAACCTATATGAGTATGGATTAAAATTGCATATTATCATTACAAATATTATCAATGAGTATTTGAATATGACGAACAAATAATAATAATTCTCAAAATATATTGAATTCAAAAAATTCAATCATTTAACGTTTCTTTTTATATAAGTTTAAAATACTTAATATACTTTTGCATCCAACTGTACCTCCGAAGTACTTCTAAAAAGCCTTGAAATCTTGAATATAAGATTACAAAAAGCTGATAAAAGAACTTTTAATACGGGTGCTATTCACATTGGATCAGCAATATTGTCGGATTTCGCATACAGAGAAGATCTATTTCGAGACATGTTAGAATATTCGAGCAACGTAAAAATGTTATACTGCATTCACGGATTGATATGATTACCTTGTTTGATTAAATTCAAAATTTTACAAAGAATAAAAAATAAAGTAAAATTTATTAATAACAATAACCAAATAGCGCTTTTATCAATAATGAGCGATTACTACCAGGCAACTGGTACTTTAATAAATAAAAATTTAATATGTTTTAAATTATAGCATTTTTTGTTTTTTATTATGTCGGCTACAATGTAGGGGTTTATTCTCTAGTTAGAATTTGCTGTGTTATCTTATTCCTATAATGAGATTTTTCCGAGAAATTCCAAAATAAATATTATCTGCTTCTTAAAATGAAAATAGTTTAGTGTATCATCAATATATAATGTATTACTTTAAAATCTTCGTATATTATTATAAAATATTGCGTCCTTAAAATAAAAGAGGTATAAACAATATCGCTTAAACAAAGCCACGTCTCGTGAGAAATAAAAGGTTCTTTAAGTATGACATTTAAACCAAGTATTCAGGCCAAAAACAGCAGTACTGTTTATCTTTACGTGACCTGTATAATTGTATACAATTACATTTTATGGCGGTATGATAATTATAAGGCCGATCTCCTTTGAAATGTAGAAACGGTTTTAATTTGATGTATCTTTTCCTTCTCGTATTAAGTTTAGGACGCTTATTTTTAACACAGCGCCATGAGCTTATGTTTTGGCAACTATATCACTTCATAGTATAAAACAAATTTGTCCCTATATACGCTTAAATCTTTTAAACTACGCAACCGATAATCATGCAGTTTTTTATCAGATGGAGTGATTCAAGAGAGGAGCGTTTCTTTTTTTCCAATGAGAGCGTTTCGTTTCGTTAAATAATAGAAGTGTCTGTCTTAGGGATGTAAAATCAGTGGCGTCATACCGTTACATATTCTTTCTTGAGTTCGTCAATTAAAGGTTACAAACAAACAATTACGCTGCTATCTACTTGACTCTATAGTTTGCTATGTATTTGTAATGGAAAATGTAAAACATATCTCTTAAGAACACAAGAACCTATCCAAGACAATGTCATTTCAATTATGCACTACTTTAAACATGCATTATATTCAAAAAAATAACCACATCATCTATCTATAGATAGATAGACATCACTAACGTTGATTTTAGAAGTCCGTCTGATGCGTCGCCTTTTTTATACCTATCTTTATGTGTTAATATACTTTTGTTACTGTAGGTTCTTCTTGACATCAAGTTATGGGGGTCTAACGGCCGGTCAGTCCGTCAGCTGACAGGCTGAGGATCCTCATTTTGATTTAGAAGAAGGTCACATCTTTTACGTACCATATTTTGTGTAAATGGGTCGCGGCCTACGTTTACTGCGAATCATAGATCAATAAAATCATAAGCTGGAAACAGAAGAATAGACTTGCTAAGTTTAATGTTTTGTACTACAGAATGTAATACTTTTGATGTTTTTTGATAGAGTACTCAGCGTACATTAACTTATATATTAAAGCCACCGTGCTTATAAATTCTTCATAGCTGAATACACGGAAAAAAATTAAATAAATAATTTCATTCATTAATAATGAAATAAATTATATGATAATAATAACAAATTATTTTCTCGAATAAATAATAATTTTAATGTCTTTTGAAGCCTGTAATTGAATCTGTGTTACAGGCTACAAAGCCTAAGATTATAAAATGCATTACTTAAAAATAAGTTTATCTTTTTTCTTTTCGTAACAAATAAGAATTAGGTTTCATTATACAGATTAAAGATCAAATAAGAAGGTATTTACCATAATCTAAAGTCAAAGGTGTCATATTAACAACATGTAATAGAGTTCACTATGGAATGGGGTTTAATTCCCAACATATTGCGTTCATTTTAAATGCTCACTCGTGCGTTGCATACCAATTATACGGCATCTCGCTTCGCAGGTGACAATTGACTTAAACGACAACTAACCATTCCTCGTCGAGATGCTTGATATAATGAAACAATACTGGATAAGCGAAATAGTCTTATTAAAAAAGAAAACTGTAATTTTCTGCTTTTATTTTGAAATGAGCATCGTTACTTTGTTTATTTATTGAGGAAGTTGTACAATGTATGTCTCATTTGCACGTTACGTAAAAACTCTTTCTTTGAAAAGCAATGCCGACACTTTTCTTAATCTGATTATTTATTTCTTTTTGCAACACCAAACATTTAAATTTTATTTATGGTTAATTACTGATTGGTATAGTGTTTGTCGTGTTCGAAAGCTTTTTTAAGGTCCGTTTAAAAAATTTCAAACGAATGAAACCTTGCAATGCTTTTAGTATGGAATAAATATGCAAAAGTTGTGTTTGTTCTGATGTTTATAGCTTGACTTCGAGATTACGAATGCCTTAAAAAAATTAAGCCTTAAAAACAAAATCAAGTTTTACACGAGTGATAGAACAGAACTAGTATTTCACTAAGTAAATCATAGTGTTGCCATAAAAACCCCTTATAGATAAATAAAAAGCAAATAAAGATCTATATTCCTCGCTCAATAATAGTTATCACGCATGGTTTCGTACTCGCTTTAGCAAGCTTATCAATACAATTCATTAATTCTGTGGTGAGGGTGTATTACCACTCAATTACATTTACACAATATTACTTTTATTATTCCATCTATATGTATTTCTTTATACATACTGAAATTAATGTACCAGTTTTTACCCTCAATATATTTTAAGGTATATTGGTATTTGGTAATAGACATTTATTTCTTACATTAAAATAGAACTATCTACTAAATCCTTTTTGTTTTCTATAAAAATTAACTTCATAGAAATAATAACTTAAAATGCCGTAGTGAACTGTCTACGCGTCTACGAAATCTCGTAGACGGTCACTTCACCTTTTATGTAGCGATGCGAAGTTCGGTGATTGATTGAAATATATGTAGGTTCATTTATTTTCTCAAAATACATAACGTATCAATAGAATATATTAATGCAACACGGAATGGTGTAATAATTGTCAGGCAATAGGTTTCACTGATTAGCAATTCAAATGAAACACCCCGGGAATACGAATGGATCGTGTGTTATATCCCAATGTTTACTTATATAACATATTTGTATTTAAACCGTGTTTTATCACAACTCGTATTATAGGTCCTGTTTCATTAATAACGTAAGGATAAATATTTTATGAAGATTATTAAACGTATTTTATCTTAATAACTTCTTATGCAATATGTGTAATTAGTTTAAGCTGTGTTGAAAAAATAAATTAAATTTGTATTATAGCAGAATGGTTAGCTTAAGGCACCAGTATTATAGTAGATAATACAAATGTAATCACGTCTTATAACTTAATATCTTTCGTTTCACTCACGATTGTATAAAAGCCACACAACATGTCTGAACATGTTACTAACAATATAATAGTTTACCCGATTTAAGCGTCACGTCAGAACCACCGATGAGACCAAACCAATCGATAGATCATTCATCATTCTTCTCGTGACATGTTTGGGCTATATATAGGATAATGGCACAAACACTGGGCTATTCCAGCCATCAAGTGTATACAATTAGGCGAAATTGTGCATACAATACTAGTAATGACGTCATGTTTTAACCATTACTTTCCTTTTGTAATGCTAATTCGTTTTGCTGCTATTAAAAATAGACTTAAAACGACATTGATGAATTTTAATTGGAGAATCTAAGGAAAGTGCTTCCAGTGACTAAAGGGAGAATAAAGTAGATTTTTTTACCTAAAATTTGAAAGAAAGAAAGAAAAATTAAATCCAGAGCATTTGTAAGTTGTTATTTTACTATATACTATAAGCTAACTATTTTAGGCGCAGGTAGGTGACTACTTTAGTAAGTTACCTATATTAAAGTTTTACTCTGCTTTTACTTAAGTTATATTTACTTCTTTTAATTCAATCTTATTCTGAAGTTATGTAGTTGGTGTCAAAGACAATCATGTCTCTATTCAACTAAGCTACATATTATGGTAACACTTTTGAACGTATTACATAACATAACAAAACAGTTTTATAACCTTTAAATATATCAGACGTATTAACAATATATCATTCACAGGGTTTTAAACAAAATAATTTGAAGTATAAATAACAATTAAACAGACGTTAAGAGAACGTTCGGAAATGTAACTTGGAATATAATTAAAGCATCCGGGGTTGATGGAAGCGATTAATTTAAGCTGTCATTAGACTTGATGATCTGCATCTAGTCATTTATCATCTTAATTACTGGTTTGAACGCCTTGAGCAGGCATTTTTCTGTATCGATTATACTTATGAATGAAATTTATGTATCTTTTGGTTTTACTTTTAGTTATTAGAATTGTATTTACGTATATATTTATATGACTAACAACTAAAAACTGTAATAGTTTCATATAGGTAGGTACTTTATCTCCCCATGTATAGAAATTTATGATATAAGAAACAAAACTCAATGACATTTTTCTCATTAATTTTAACCTGTGAAAAATAATGATGACGTTCTGTTGGATGGATAGGGGTTATTAGAGTGGTATACACCACTTTAACCACTTTATACACCAACTAGCCTACTTTGACCTAAAAATATAGCTCTCAAACCCAAAAGCTGATTGAAGTATTTATTCCATGAATACTTTGAAAATTATCTTTTAAGAAATTAATAAAAAATCTTCATTATAATATTTAATAATAACTGATTTAAAAACAGTCAAATTTTTAGAATTTGACGATCATCAAATCGTATCAGAGGCTCTTTTAAGGTCTAAAAACTTTATTTGGCACAAACATTTGCAAGTCATGCTGTCTCACTCGAACCAAACAGTAGGTATGCATTAGTCGAATTTAATTATAAACAAGTAAAGGCATACCCTTTGAAAAAATAATAAGACCACAAAAAAACACTGCGAGGCAAAATAAAAAGGTCGCTTTTTGCTAAGCTGAGTGACGAAGTGGTTTAATCTTTCTCTTTCATGTCGCTTTACAAACAATTAGAAATATTATTTCAATTTTTAAGGAGAGATCTCTTTTATTTATGTTTGAAGAAGGTGGGTTAATTCTCCAGTTTTTATTTAGAACCACTGAGTAGATTACTTATACGAGGACAAAACCTAATACAACAACTCATTCTGTCGTTTATATTGTATTGCACATGTGTATGGCACATCTAGTTCTATAAAGTCTTAAATGTCTTTATCTAATTTTTTCACTACACCGTATTAAAGGTTTGGTTTTGTCATAATTTTGCACTGAATACTATAATGTCAGTGGCGCTCTCTAACGTATAGTTGTTGAATTAATGAAAGATTTTTAAGCACTCAATGCATTCATATATCAATTTTGGAATTTTGGTCATTTATGATTTTCAAGAACTAGGCGTGCCACAAATATTATATATACTCTTTAAAAGAAGAATAAACATGGCCTCCACAAACCTTTTTAATTCTAATTTACTTATCAGGTCCCGGACGAATCTTTCCAATAATAAAATCAGTTCCGTAGGTCTATTTTTCACAACCCAATCTCTTTTAGCCACCCTTAAATCTCCTATATCATATACTTTTCTATAACCCGTTTTTTACAATCACCGTATTCAGGAGGCTAAGTAGCATTGCATTTGTTCTTGAGTGAAGCTGTTCGATTTTCATCAAACAAACCTCCCGTTTAGTTGCCATATCATAAAAAAGCTGCCGCGTTCGTGTTTTTAGGGTACGAGCATTTGTACTGTAAGAAACTACATTCTTTCGGTGTTACATAATTGTTTTGTAGCCACAACGTCGGAAGTGTTATTCAATAGTATGCCCAAGTCAATTAAAATCTGTTTGACTTTGACTTTGTATTACTGCAATATATTTTAGGAACTTTCTTACACGTCATCTATACTAATGTATAAAGAAGTAAAGTTTGTGTGTTCGCTAAATTGTAAGGGTCAATCTCGGGGTCTACTGAACCGATTTGAAAAATTCTTTCACCAAAGCCATATTATTAAATAATTCTAGACCTAATATTTGACATGTACGTATGATGTACGTCTTAATTTGAAAATAACTGTTCAACTTAATCGTTAAAAGCGTATCGTAATTTGGAAATTAATTTCGATGTTTTACAACTCTTCAAAGATTCCATCAAAAAGTCTGACAGTTTAAGTTTTCCGTTATCTTGTCGAATACTACTAATCTTCTACTGAATGACGGTAATAAAAATATGAAGTAATCTCTACTAATATTTTAATGTATATACGGACGTACCTATAGATTTAGACTATTTCACGCGAAAACTACTAATTGCAATAGACTTATTGCTTTGTATACAAATAGATAAATCATTCTTCTATATTTTATGCAGATCGCGTGTCACGGTAAACTTAAAAAAAAGAAAGATATTTCCAGTAAGAACCACTATTGGAATTCCTTTTTACTAAACTATTTCATTGTATAATATACGCTACGCTAAGCTACGAATTAAGTACATCTTCAACGGTGAATCAAAGCTTACCAATGCGAGATAAACTATTTTTCTGTCTGCATTGAACCAGTGGAAATCCGCACATCACTCCGTCAGTGAGCAATGGTAGGATTAAGAAGTCGTCTCTAACGCGAATACAACGCTTCCTAAAGCGCTGAAGCTTTCACGAATTGAAGCAAAAAGCAAACCAGCAGCTTAGATAAAACGATAAAAGATTGCAGCTGCTGAAAGTGTGTCATTACTTTGTGTTTAGAATACATTGTCTAAATGTCTAGGTAAGTTTTAGCCTTCCTACTTTCTTTAACGAAGAAAAGCAGAAATGTAATAGCATGTTGTTTTGTGTTTCAGAGAATGTTCTGGATATTACCTGACATATTATTTGTTATGTTCTTAAGAGTTCATAAAAGCTTAATCTATAATACCTGAGTTTTATAGACTAGCTGACTGAGTTCGTTTGGCATAATGTTAATTATCCTTTAGCCTATGTGTATAATACATAAAACCCGCGGGGCGCGGCTAGTGCTCAATAAATGCAACAGTGTATCTAAATACATTATCGCTTTCTGCTCGTAAACCATTTTATGAAATATAGAAGCCAATAAACCTATTGCCTTAAAGTTATCGAGATAGCGAGATACCTATTATTTAAATCAATCGAAATAAATAAGACTATTTAGTTAATGTTGCCAATTACAACCTAATCTACAAAACCACATACCACACAATAACTATAGATATCAGAAATACACTTATAACTACAAAGAACAACGACTACAAACACTCACTTAAATATTTTAATTCAAACAGACAACAGGACATTTGAAATATTCCTACAATATCTAACCTCATTTATCCAGCTCAATCCACTACAGATAGCTATATATATTTTCTACAAGAGCGAAAGAGATGAAATCATGAAGAAAATTAGGGCCACCTCGAAAACACTTTGCCAGCGAGATTGACAAATTGATGTAATTGAATAAATTAAGCTTCGCGGCTATTACATTGGTTATCAGCTTTCGCCGTGAGATTAAAATAAATAAAACATCTCTGTTCTTAATCGTGGTATATTTATTTTAAATCGTGACATTAACTACGCAGAATTATTACTCATATATGGCCCATATCTATGTTACACCAAAAAACAACCAAAATATAATAAATATTTGATATTGAATTCGTTTTCTATAATTCAATAAAAAGAACATATTTTCTTGATTGGATTTTGAACTGAAAATGTTTATGCGATACATATTGGCTTTGTCTTGAATAACATGCGTATTTCTGTATTAATGGAATTCAGGAATTCAGCAATCATTATAGTTGGCTCATTTGTTTTTTAGTTCTTACTATGTTTTCTATATTATATAGATATAGATTTGTTTCAAATCGAGCCTCAAAACAAAAAAGAAATATGTTAATGTTCGAGACTTAGAAATATGTCATACAATACTTAAACTCCTTTAGATTCCCTTTTAAGCCTTTTATCAAAAAATAAGTAGACTGGCTTTCCAAAGCTTTCGAGCATTAAAGCTATATCTTTAAAGCTATACCATTTTCATTTCAATCGGTCAAATGGTTTAGTTTTTAAAGACTAAGAGCTAATCTCCCGTTAATATAAGTTTATATAGAATTATACTATTATATATTTTTACAATTTATTGATCAGCTTTGCCCTACTACTGGTTGCCTGTAAGAAATCACTAATAGTGATTCAGTAATCAGTAATAGTAATAAGGCCGCCAATTGTCAAAACACTTTTTGCTGTTATTTTCATCTTTAGTTTTAAGGTGTATTTCTTTTTGACAATAAAGAATTTTTATTATTATTATTTGTTTTTTTTTTATTCTCTTCAAGCCAGGGTAATTTTTACAACTAGCCCGGGACAAATTTAAGCGATAATTGTTGGGCATAATAGATAAAAGAAGAATGAATGTTAAATCAAAGAAGAAATAGTTTT
>JADANM010006423.1:6147772-6201598 GCA_026213755.1 Eurema hecabe
TTTTTTTATAAAATAAAAGTTTACGAAGAAGCAGACGGGCCACCTGATGGTAAGCGGTCACCGTCGTATATGAACACGCAAAATCAGAGGAATCGCCAATGCAACGTCGGCCCTGAAGAAGATATTCTTAACATCTTTCTTGTATAAAACAAAGATTGAGATGGTGTGAACATCTAAAAAATAATAATTCACAGTTCTGACTAACACCGTCGATATCCATCATCAAAATCGTGGCCTTCACCAAGTTTATTAGAGACATTTATTTAGTATTATTTCTCATTTAAAAATGGAGGATTCAGCAGTCATTCAGTTGATTAAGATATATCTCAAAATGACTGTAGATACTAGGAGTGCATGAGTGAACAGAGATATAGGTTAACGAGTTAGCGAAGTCTCTCCAGTGTCTAATATAAAAGTTTCAGCCAGACTATAAGTGAGAACGTCTTCGCATCAAACATCGATTTCGATCGCATTTCATATGGAATGGTATTTTTATAGGTCCCGAGTTATTGGCACAAATGTTGCAGCGAATCCTTCAGTGATGAATACTTTCGATATAGGTATACACCTGATACTATCTGTAAACCTGTAAAAATATTTAGAGATGGAATTTGGTTGTTAGGAACATTGGGTATTGTAGTTGCGTTCAGGCGTACGCAAATCTATACTTATGATAAATCTTTAGAGTGGTCAATTCTGTTCATGATATTATTATATATTTCAAAAACAATTTTGCATTGTCATACGACTTACGCACGCATGCAAAATTTCAACTCAATCGGTAACCGGGAAGTGGATTTTACTTACAAGATTTGATTACAAACTAAATGAAACTAAATAAAAGCTTTATTGTAATAACTATCAGGGGGTGTTTAAAATAATTGAACTTATGCTTCAATATTTTAATCATCGTTACATTTTTTATACCCGAGCGAAGCCAGGGCCTACAAGTAGTAGCCTTACTAGTATTACATAATCCAAATTGCTAGCTGATTAAACAATTTATAGGCTGTAACATAGGGCTGTCGATAGCAATAGACGATTATTATCAGAAGCCGTTACAAATTAATGGTGCTCGCGAGCGCTGACGCGTTAAGCCAGCTTTGTAATGTTTGAGTATCGTTTTTATAGCATCAAGTTGTGGTTTATTCATTGTAAGTAACACTAGGAAGTACAGTTAAACGCTCAAATATTAACACAAAAATAAAACTTATAAGCTTTCATAATAGTGCAAGGAACAAACAAAAAAATGGCGTAATGGTAGGTTCTTGATTTTTGGCCTTAGCAAAAAACGTTTTAAATTATTAACATTTAAAAAAAAACTGCATAGAATTCATGGTCTAATTAAAACATTAACATATTAAACAGTTTGTTTTAAAACAAGTGTCCGATCCGAAAACCTCTTACTATGTAACGCTAGTATGTCCTTATTTTGGTATCGTTTTGAAAGATTAACATAATAAATTTTTACAAACAAAAAATCTATGGCCATTTCAAAACTTACATAGCAACACCGTCTCGCGTTCACGTTCTCGTGTCTATAGCATCTACGATCCGTACGTGAGTTGCCAGTATTTGTAAAATTCCTTCAATTTGTGTAAATTTTTCACTTGAAACATAAACTTTGAAACATCATCGCATTGTAATTTTTAGAGGTAGATTTTTTATTTTATTTTATTTTTAAAGGTTTTTAGATAGAAAATGTTACCCTTCAGGATCGGACACATGTTTTGTAACACACTGTATATAAGAATTTGATATTCCACGTGTGTTCGAATATTCGAGAAGCATAGCCATAAAGGTCTTTAGATACGAAAAGCATTTATATCAAATATCATTTTCATTTAATATACCACAGAGTAAACAAATCAAACATCTCATACTACTGCCTAAATCTAAAATCCAATTGAAGTTAATTTGGCGTAATGAGGGGCATTCATTCGTGAAATAATTGTCAATTACTTATTGCTATGGATTAGTTTATTGGGTGACCCATTTAGCTCATACTCTGAAGCGTTGACTAGTTGAGTGACACAGTATTTATTACTGGCTATGTCCCGCGGTTTTACACGCGTTATGTCCCCATAAGAGTGATGTCCCCATGAATGTCATTTGACGTTCGCTTGGCGCAGTGGTAGCACAACTGTTTTCTGCGCGAAGGGTTCGATCCCCACACCGGAAAAATATATATATTTGTAATTTACTTTTATATTTTTCTGGGGTCTGGGTGTTGCTATATATTGTGTGTGTGTATATGTTATGTTATCTAGTTTCCATAACACAAGCTTCTGATTAGTTTGGAACTAGATGGCGCTATGTATAAATGTCCTGAAATATTATTATTATGAAGATTGAAATGATAAAGCACAGCAATAATTATTTAACTTATAATGAGACACAGTTGCAGCATCAACTACAGGCCAATAAAAGTCCAGTTACGATCGGAACAAACAGACAGACAAGCAAACAAAAAAAAGCATTTTTTTTTCAATATATGTATATTCTTAAAAATATGATAGACGGCCTTATGGATACAAACCTTTTCAAACAAGTAGGAAAAATAATATAATAAAAATAATTCCCATCGTTCATAATGCATTGCGACATCTATTCTTGCGCCGAGTTCGAAACGTTTATGATATTTATTCCAAACTTAGCATATATACAGCTTATCGACATAGAACTATTGGGCCCAACGGCCAGTTAGTCAGATGACGAATCGAAGATCTTTTGGTTCAGAGGAAGGTAACGTGATACATCCCGCTTACTCCACAACATAAGTAATACTTTCATACAACATATAATAAACTAGAGATCCGCCCCGGCTTTTTCTTTGTATACATATAAATATTCTATTTAAAAAAGCCGCGTGAGAATCGGTTGCGTAGTTTTAAAGATATAGCATACATAGAGCTATAGGGATAGGGATATAGAGAAAGCGACTTTATTGTATACTATGTTTTTTTTTTATGCGATGAAGTAGGTAGACGAGCTGGACGTACTCCTGATGTTAAGAGACGACGCCAGCCCATTACCAGTGCAGTGCTACCCGGAACTTTGCTAAAGCAACTCCGGACAGAGGTGCACTACACCGACGCTCCCCACTTTGAGTCACAAGATGTTAAGACTCATTGGCCCAGTAATTACGCTGGCTACAGTGCCCTTCAGGCCGGAGCACAGTTAGATATATATTCTTTTCAGTATTGACTAATCGAGGGTCGATTTTTTTCCCTCTACGATTCATTGTTTGGAAGGACATCAAATACAATGATATAAGCCTCCGTAATATACCCACTGGCCAATGTTCATTCGACCTTTATAATTTACATTATTTGTTTTCCTCTCGACATTAAAAGGTACGCTCAGTATTTATAGAGGCGAAAATTGCTTTTATATTGGTTTATCTGTAATCGTCCCACGTAAGGTACGAAACTATTTCATTAGGCACAAAACTGACTTATAGGCGAAGCGATTGCGATTTATATGACTTATCATCATCTTCATTACATAGTATAAAAAAGTATTTTTCTTCTATCTGTCCCTATGTACATTTTGAAAACTACGCAACCGATTATTATGCGATTTTATCAGATAGGCTGATTCAAGAGGAATGTTTATGTGTAAACCTAATATATAAATGTAAGTAAATTCGCGGGATGCGGCTAGTATTTTAATGTGACTTATTAATCTTATAAATCTGAGTATTTGTTTATACGATGTATACATCGTACAGAGCATCATCAGCATTTTTATATATTGCACATCATTAGCTTTTTCATATAGTTTTTAATAGCACTTAACTAGTTCACATTAAGCCGTCGCGTGTCGCGTACTTGTGCAACTCAAATAATATATATCTTTTACTATCAGCAGCAGCATTTTACTATAAGCATCAACATCCCCAGGTGTACGAACCGTACATTGTTGTTTGTTTAAACGAGCTACTGGTTTGAATTAAAGAAAAGGTTTTTGTATTCGCTAGTCCATTTGTGAAGGAAGACGCTATAATTTTATATAACTTGCGAACTTGAAAACGTTTTGGTACAATATGTGTTCTTTTTATTCTAACTCTAACTATTTCAAAGCTTTACGCTGACGCCTTTTATTTATCCCACCCTACCTTGGACCCCAAGATTGACTGTTCACCATACAATGAGAGACTACAATAGGAAGGAGGAGATATTCGAACTCTTAAGGCTATTCATAACTTTGCTACCAATTATGTAAGTGTCAAGTGAGTTTTATTGATGATAGGAGGACATATGACCTTTACTTCAATATGTTAATCGAAAAGGTAGCATGACATCTAGAGGGCTTGATATAACGGCTTTTGAAGTGTCAAAATGATATTGTTAGAATTGTATGCACGTGCTAGTAGTTAGTAGTAGTGCTACTAGCATTAGTAGTTTTGCTATTTAGTAGTTTTTGAATAAAATACAAAACATGTATAAAAATTTAATTGAGAACAGGTTTTATGACATTTGTATTGGATATTACCTACCACTTTTTTGCAAGGACAGGCTTGATGATAAAATTATGTATTTATACTATAAAAAATATGTAATATATATTTATTTTTATATATTACATATTTTTATGATAATTTATGAATAAAAGCTTTATTCTCTTATAATTGTAATATGCGAGACGTTATCAATACATTTAAGAGTATCAAAATAACTTCTCTCGCACCTTGAAAACCCTCTAGCAAAAAATTCTGAACCAGTCCAGTGACGAAGGTCCGCATTTTTCATCCTTCATTTACATATTACAAGAACGAGGGAAGGATTTCGCATACACACAGACAAAACATATAGACCCGATCTATAACTAAAATTTGGACTGTGTCACTTAAAAATCATTGAAAAAAATGCTTGTAAGTCATATACTAATTACATATAAATTAGACAAGGAAGTATGAAGGACGATAGTAACACAGCGCCATATAGTACCAAGCTAAATGGCGACTAGATAATTTATAAATTACATTAATTAACTTTTTTGTTGGAAATGCACATATATAATACAATAGCGACACCCAAACGCTAAAAAAGATACAAAACTAAACTTTAAATTTATTTTTTTGTAGGATTCGCACGCAGAAAATCCTTGGGGCAGAAAGTCGTCAAAGTTACAAATATATAAGGCTAAAGATCTTCATTGATAGCTGATTTCTCTTAAATATTTTTTTTACGTTATAGAAAGTGTATAATTACCATTACGCTAAAGTAGAAAATAATACAAAATTACCTATATTAAAATATTTAACAATTGAAAAAATCTTAACATTCAAATACTCCTTTGGATGAATTGGTTTTCTCTGTATTTTTATTATATGCGAATTCTATGATTCTTTAGTACTCGTATTACACTATACACAATACACCTACTTTAAGAATATATTAGTGTTAAGATTGTTATATTAAAGAAGATACGTGGGAAAAACCGTAGGGCGAGGTTAGTCAATAATAAATTAATAAGGAAAGTTCGTATATGTGTAGGAGGTAAACGCAGAGATACGCCTACTGCGAGCAAACGTAATATACATTAGGAGACAGGGTTGTATCTTGATTTAATAGTTTTCAAAATAAAGTAGGTTTTTTCTTCGTTAACGCACTATTTATATACTTTATATGGCATATATTATAATGGGCTATTTCTTCCAGTGGTAAAGGATGAACTATAAATATATTATACCTATAGAAAACAATTTTAATTTTTAAATAACTTAAGCCAACCTACCTATGTAGACAAGAATTCGTCAGATTTTGTTAAGCGATTTCATGGGGGTTTAACGCGTTACCATTCAACATACAGGCATACAACCTACATATTATAATATTAGTATAAATAAAATAGCAATGTACGATCATAATCGTTTGAGTCCATTGGCTAAATATGTATGTATGTATAGGCATACTCAGGTATAGTGCGCGTCATTTATGTTTAGCGCTGGACGAGAATAGCTGCGCATCGGTAGAATCGCGCTCGTAATTGACGTATTGGTGCGAGAAAGACAACACGACTGGGACAACCAATCAACGCTTGCGCACCCGACGATCACGCGCCCCGCGCGCCGCGCCGTTACCTCGATACCTTATTTTTGACTTCTGCGCAGGTTTCGTTCAGCGCTAAAGATTCGTGACGCGTACTATATTAACTTCTATTTCCACCTTGTGAAAACCGTCCCTGGAATACGTTATACTAAAATAGAATGTCAAAGGAAGGCTTGGTTATTAACTGAAGATTATAATCTCAGTAACGTTTAGATGTAAATTAAACACAACAACATTTGTTGTGATACATTATTTTATTTGAGGGGAAACTTAACTGCATTAACTTTAGGGAACTAAGGAATTTAAAGTTATGCACAAATATGGTATGGTAAATGTAATGACGATCCTTATATAAAGTCTTAATCAAGTTTTATTTCAACCCAAAATGTAACCATCCCATCATACTATCCCGTATATATAAGAATCAGAATTCTATTAGGATCTGCCCAGTACTTTTAGAGAGAATTCAAACAAACAACCAAATCATTCCTCATTATATAATCGTATAGCTATAGTTAGACTAATCAATTTGAAGCTATAGCTGTCTGTAATATATAATAATGAAGGTTAAACCCATACCCAGATATTATGCAAATAAATATCAATGACAGAAACGTCTAGAAACTTCCATGGCGTGCCAAAAAAGAACTAGGCCTGATTTATTATAAGTATCGGTCACTTTCGGTCGTTCTTATCGCATCGTAAATGGATTGGTTTTAGGAGAATATTTAGAGACATGTTTTTGTATTAAATTTATTAATATATCTTATTGATAATCTAAGCGATAAGGAATCCAAATTATAATCCTAATAGTCTCATGAAAGTTTATTTATTCCAGAGCTGTCAAGTTCCGCTAATGCCACTTTCTTTGTTAAAAAACATGAAAATTTAGTATGAATGATGCATGATTAGCATGAATATTTATTATAGATTATTTTAGCTGCTTTTATCGCGCAAAATCTACGTAATGAATTTAGCTGCAATTTAGCATAATTATTTAGGTATTTTTACAAAAAACTACATTATTGTAAGTAATTTATTATTGTTTAGTAACACTATGAAGTTTCAAAGTGTTAGTTGCCTATCGCCGTCTGATTTACCTTTGTTCTTTACTTTTTATTCTCTTTACTATGGGTTGCCTGGAAGAGATCACTCTTAAGTGATAAGGTCGCCTGTTACTTATATTGTATCAAATCGTATTTGAATTGTATACATTGTAACAAAGTGTGAATAAATAAAATAAATAAATAAATACTATGTATGTATCCTAGTTGAATAAAAATATATATAATAAATATATTATATACTTTAATTTAAGTTTCATACAGCATATAACGTTAAAATAAATATACTAGTTTTACCGGGAAAACACAGCGCAGTATTTTCTATATAAAATTATTAAATCCAGCACTACTAATACTAATTTTATTTAAATGCATATTAAAATATTTTAAAAGCCGGAAAAGTCTTTCATAAACGGAATACAAGTTTAAAACAAGACACGACACTTTTGAGTTGCACTTTTAAGAGAGTATATTTCGTGTTATTTGAAAAGTTTGCTGCTGAAAAATTTTTCCTTGAGAATTTTTGCATTGAGAAATTCCTTTACATTTCCTTTTTTAAGTTATTTAGTTTTACTTTTCTTATGCAAAACTCAATATTATTTAAGACGAATATAATAGGCACAATTATTACAAACAAACTTCAACTATTATATTTGTTTTACACATTTGTCTTAAAGTACACAATCACTTTTCTTTGACACGGCAGAACTTTAACTATTATATTTATTTAACACATGCATTAAATAGAATAAAATATTATTTTTTGTTTTAAGAGTGACGCTCCCGCTTTTTCTTCAAAAACCGCGGTGACAAGTGAGTGAGCGAGACAAAACATTCAAATCATGACATTTGCCACAGATACAATATTTAGCAATAATTTGTCAATTAATTATAGAAGCATTATATAGTAAGCATTTTTTTTTTTATTTATTTTAAAAAGTACGTATAGCCACATAATACATATTTACACATTATTTCATACAATAAAAACAAAAATTCTAATACGTATTAAATTTACGGCGTACATAACATTTTTTGTATATTAAACTAAACACTAGGTACATGCAGGAAAGAATATGGTGTCTCTGCCAGACTAGGTGTCTGACAGGTACCTTAGGACGGCAGACCTAAAACCTATAAAAGTACTAGGTATCGAAGACATCCAAATTGGCTTTTGAATTAATACCGTTAAACTCCGTCGCTATTCTTGCCAGTGGAGATTGCCGACCGAGATTTGTTCGAGTAAACGGGACTGCAAACACATTTTTTATTTAAGCATTATATTATGTAGCGATATATGAGAATGTTTTTTTCAGGAATCAGTTAAATTTTTTCAGAAATTAAACACAAAGCTTCAAACTCATATAGTAGACATATATATTAACTCATTCAATGCAATTTACTTTCGACAGACATAATTTCAAAGTGATTTAAAGTTGTTCCAACAATGCATCCAATCTGGTTTGTCGAAAGTAGTCTGATCCCGGCAAATACGTAAAATTCTATTATTTTATGTAAATTCGTAAAACGTTTCGTTGCTTTATTTGTAATGTTACTTTGTTACATCTACGTACAGTGAAATACAAAAGTAGATGATGATACAAGTGTCGTAATTAGCCCGACTTTGTTCTATAGATGGAGAGATTTAACTAGAACAGATGTTTTCACCAATAAGTTAGTTTTATTAAAATAAAAAGAACGAAGCTCATCCATCCTTATTTGTTTCTTATCCTTGCCATATTCCTTTAAAAGTACAAGTATGAAAACTATTTACTCATTTAAGCTTTAGCATTTAAACAAAAATAAGATTCGAAAAAGACTGCCTTATTATCACTAAAAAGTGATTTCTTCTTGGCAACAGATTTAATATATACAAAATGGACTATAAGTATATAAAATAATAGTTTGATTGTATTATCTCATTGCTTTAGATTTATTTTTATGTTCATTGATAATTTTTATATCACATCAATAATAAACCCAATTTTATTCGTTAGAAAGTTTTGTAAAATCCTATCATTTTATGCAAATTCGCCACGTGTTTCCCAACTTTATTAGTGCTTGTAGTAGTTTCATTGTTTCATATACGTAGTTACTAGTTAGGCAACAAAATGACTAAATTGTATGATAAAATTTATTTTACTATCAAAATACTTTACGTATTGCTAAACAAGTTTTAGTCGGTGTCCCTCACCAATTTAAATTTCTCTTTTTCATTAATTTCTGACAGAGGCCTTCCTCTGTCAGAAATTAATGAAAAAGAGAAATTATCGTCACTAAGTGCCCTTAGATATGTCCTTACATATAGGCCACTTTCTAACTTGAAAATGAGTGTAACGGGGGCGTAAATAAGGGTCAAAGTTTATATGAAAGTACACGTGGACGGTGTTGCGGGCAACAGTTAGTCTAAAATATGAAACATATATCAAAACTAGCTGTGCCCGCGACGTCGCCCGCGTAGAAAAGTGACTTCGGGCAGCATTATTGAAAATGCTTAACCCGCGCCAACAAACGTTCAGCAAGTTCAACGTGATTCTTTAAATAGCCATTACTTTTTTATTTATCAACCGATTGACATGAATTAAACACTAAATGTTAAGTGAAGCTTACCACAATATATCATTGAAAGCCCTATCTAGATAGGATAAGTCGTTTCTGAGATTGGCGTGCACAAAAAAACAGACTTCCAAAAATCATTGTTTTGGGTTCTATTGCGTTAATGAAGGTCTCCTATAATATTTTTTCTCATATATCTTCCATGTACAGACAGCGACTCGTTACGTTTTTATTATATGTAAATAGATAGACTACATCAAATGTATGTTAGCGATCGCTTTTTTAAACAAACAATACCGACACGAACCTACCAAATTCGTCCACAACTCAAGATTACCGAAGGCTAATAAACTGTGAAATAAAATGGAAAATCCTTAAAACCGAACCGAGTAATAAAATGGCCTTAACGTAAATCCGTTCAAGACTTAGTGACGATAATTAATTTAATGAAGAGTTTCTTCGCGACTTGGATATAGTTGACGCGAAGTTCTTCTTTAGAGCTCTTTTCAGGTAAAAAATTCATTACGACTTTAATAAATTTGAAATGACTGAAGATTTGATAGTAGGACTGATTTGATAGGTATATTACTATAGAGACTACTCGCCCGAAACTATACCAGCCTGCCACAGAAAACCAGCACCAAGGAATCGTATCTTATCAAAGATGTCACTGCGTTCAGTTCGGTAAGTTCCCATTTAGTCTAGGCATCTTAGTGTTCGCGGAAGAGTCTGCGAAGGTACCCGGGATCCCCACCCGCCGCGGCAGAACGGTAAACAGTGGGGTTTTATATAACCCGTGGTCCTTTCCCCAAGGTCCATGGGTATCCTATGAGGAGTTCCCCACTATAAAAAATGCATTCTAGTGTGGTAGGACTAAGGCCATTTCTCAACTCCTCTATACTAGAATGCATCTATCTAGTCCTTAATTCCCTTTTGTCACCAATCATGTCTGTTTTTCCCCATCTTAAAAGCCGGTAACTGGCTAGATGCTTCTTAAGTGAAGTCCTTAAAGACTCGCTAGCTCATAAAAAAACATCATTTCTAATATAGAATAGTAAGTAGCCTTAATACAAATAACGTGATGTTATTGCGAAAAAATATCTTAATTGTGTCCTTGAAAATGTAACGAAAGAAATACGCAATTAACAAAATAAACAATTTCGGTAGCAACCAAAAATTAATTGATACATTTGTTACTTTTACGTAACACCCGTTTTTATTGAGATCTTATATAAAATTTGTATGTTTTGAAGGTATTTTAATGAGACATTATTTAACACGCATTAGCTTGCAGCTTGCAGCAGTCTTTATTCTCAATAAATTTAAAATATTATCCACAAGAATGATATTTAATTATTCAGTTTGAAATGTAAACTGGTAAAATCTTTGACAGAAAGAAACCTTTGATATATTGTATATATGCTAAGTCTCGAAAAAACATCAAAAAGAAAAAAAAACTCCTACTCTAAAATACTCGACCAGCTCTGAATAACGATTTTCCCAGTCGTCGCTGAAACTAAAGCTATTTTAAAAATACAATTGTATTACAATAATATCAATAATTCATAGCCCATTCAGAACCTAGTTACACGTGAAAAAATATCTAATTTCAGTCGTCGTCAGTGCTCCCTCAGACGTATTTTACGAATTCATGTCAGATTCAACTCGACGGAACTTTCTAGAATGCTTAAATATGGCGGCCAGCGAAATGTCACGAAAGTTTAAATTGTAGGCTTAAAGTGATTATAAATTATACGGTTTATTACAATATATTAGGGGACATTTATAATTAACAATCTGGTCTGAATTTCAATGATGCCGAAGAAATTAGAAATTGGAATAAATGGATGTTACGTGTGACAGATTTTCATTTAAATAATCTTTTTCGATATTTTATTAATTCATGATCATTTATTCTGATCGTGGTTACTTTTAATTAATATTATTATGCTTACATATTATAATAGTTATAGTTTTCATTCATTCCGATCATCGTCTAATGATGAACGCAAATCGCTCTAAATTCTATTAAAAATGCGTTCCTGTTTTAAAACGCATTGACAGTTAAATAAAAAAAATGAACTGTCACCAGTAATGTTGCTTACAAACAAAATCGCGGATTTAACGAAGTTAAGCGAATCTTCATCAGATATAAACTTCGCCCTGCTAGTTGTTTCGTTTGCAAATTTATCTTCGAAAACAAAGATTTTGAACGAAAACTTTAGAGATTCCAAATATTTATGTTATTTACGTGTTTACTGTTTAGTGTTGAGATAAGAGATAATTAATTATTTATAAGCCTAAGAATTGTAGGCGAAATGTCTGTTAATAAACAATTAGCTAATGGTTTCAAAATACTGCATAGTATGAGTTGAACACGTACTCTGAGTGTTCCGTACATTACTTTACGTGTTATGCTATATACCTTGCATTATACTACGTTTAATAAAACAAGTTCCAAAGTTCGCTTCTCAGAAGTTTTGATAAATTTGAAAGTGTACACGTAACTTCTTTTTAACCGACTTCAAAAAAAGGAGGAGGTTTTTCTATTCGATCGTATATATATTTTTTTAAGTCAATGTAACTGGTCGATATTGCGTTACTCCTGAAATGTAAGCCTTACTTACAAGTATATATATATATATATATATATAATATGAGTCTTAGCACATAAAAAAACGGTCAGACATCAGTGATACTGTTAGCGTATAGCTATTCTCTTTAAAGGCACGGAAGCCTAATAGCTTTAAAGTCTTTCCTAACAAAATTATCTCGAAATGCAGCACCAGTAGCAGATTAGAGTTCAAAGGTTACTCTGACAGTCAGATCTCACTGAAAGATTTTTGCATTTATAACAGTAATATGAGCTACCCACCTCAATCACGCGAGCGCTCGACGTATGATAAACGAAATTATCTATTTGAGTTGTAACATTTTTGGGAGAAATATATTCCTCCCGGCTGATTGATTATGGCCAGGGCAGTGATCTATCTTCTGCGTCATCGCAGCTTTTTGTGTCTTTAATGGACGCTCAATTTTCTAGCTCAGAAATTGGGTATCGAACGGGATTTTGGATTAAGTATATATGTCTTTGCGAATTTTATTTCGTTACTAAACTATATTATGTGTAAAAAGGAAAGTTGAAATTGAAATCTCTGTACGGGCTGGATTTTAAGGATTGTTTTGTTAGTGATTTAGTTATTTATAGTAAATACTATAGGATCTGACAATACCTACAATTAAGAACCAAAAATAAATATATTTTTCCAAATTCGCTTTTATATATTTTATTTTGAAAAATGAGTAGATTTAATTATGAGTATTTATAATTATAAAGCGTTAAATATGTAAGAAATAATAAACATTCAATACTATAAATATAAATTTGTTTCGTTCTGAATCGAAACGCACATACAAACAAGTTTCACATTTCACCCAATTTATTGCATAATACTATCACAGACGATACCAGGACAACAGTACATTAAAGAAGTGGTTGTTTACTCTTGCCGCTGTAAGCCGACAATCCAATCAAATAACAAATAATCTATTTCCTGGTACATCGAGTGCAATCTCAGCTGGAAAACCAGTTCAACTGTGCCCAGCGTGAATTATGGTCGTACAATTAAATTGTAGTTTTATTCACCTCGCAGTGTTTGGTACTTACTTTATTTACTATTTAACATAGTTTTTATATAAATTTATAAATCAATTTGCATAACAATTTAACTTTTAAATGTAGATTAACATACAATTTCGCAACCAATAATTAATAATTGCTTTTAATTAGACTTCCTAAATTAGTTCAATATTTTTTACTACATCTGACAGTATATTTTTTAAAAAATCAACAATATTTGAAATATTAATTGAATTGTTTAATATTTTTAGGTTAGTTTTATGGCGTAATGGCTTAAGACATAAGAGTTGAACTTAAAACTGTCGCCATTTCTCTTTCTTTCGTTCAAACGCGAATCATTTCGTTCACACCGTTCACCGTTCATCACAAATCCTTTCTATTGCATTGCTAATAAAGTCGAAAATTCTATTAAATATTATTTATGCTCATGTAAATATCATAAAGCGAGGTATATCGCTTCTGTACACTATAAACGAAATCATGGTTATAGGATCAACACTTTTATAGCTAACACAATATGAATCTGTTTTGAGTAAAATCTTATCGCTCGTACGATCATACAACGCGTTCATTTGCATTTATTATACGTAATAAAATGTAATAGGAACGTCTTTACGTAAAGGCATGCTTATGTCTCAACTGACGAGATTCTTCACTGTTTTATATAGAAGAGCATCTGGTGGAGAAAATTTTATAGAGGTTCATGTAGGGAACATGCAGCGAATATCAAGTTAGCTTAGCGAAAAAATGTATATTTTTTAAACTTGGTGAAGATAGGTCTTTTTTTTTCAGAGCCACCGCATTAATTAATTATCACTTTCAAAAGCAATGTGTTAACATTATGAGGATAATCCTTGATAAAGCTGCTTAAATAATTACTGTTTTATATTAAAAATATACTTCATGATCGAGAGAATAAGATATTTTATTTTATTTTAAACGGTTTTTTACTTCATCCGACATTTCGCATATACGTAATATGACTTATTTGAGGTAGTTGTTTTAAATTGACATTTTGATCGCCATCTTTTTTTAGATGCAGATGCAATTTAGTGATACCACTTGCCTATTCATATGAGTTTTCTCTAAAGAATATCGAATTAGTTGCATTTTCGCACAATATTTTTTTACAAGCCTAAAAGGAGCATTGTCTATTAAGTCTCTATTTGTGGGAGGAGTCAAAGTATCGAGTTGAATTCAAAAAATATACACTGACTTCAATTCCTATTTATCGAGTTGAATCGACGTCATCCATAAACAGAACCTTAATAGACTGAGAGACATTCTCTTTTTTCTTAAAAAATATTATAAATAAAAAAATAATCAAAACATTTCATTTTATCACGAAAATGAAAACCTTCCACAAAATCGACACCCGACGTGATAAAACGTATTATTCATAAATGACCTAGTTCGACCTGTGAGTAACAAGCCAATAAGGTTATAGTACATCTAACGATATTACAGATCCAGGCATCAGCTTACATCGACGGAGCTTCTAGAAAATGGCATCTATAAATCTGAACTACAACCTTTACTATAAAATATTCCTCGTAAAACCGGAGCGGAGCTTCGATTTATACAATAAATTGCGGATCGTAACGATAGAATAGTTTTTAATATTATGTAAAAAAAATATGATTTATTAGGTATGTAAAAAATACGACAAATGTGTCGCTTAGTGCATAACTTGTGAACTGAACTGATTACAGTAGTTATTTTTTAGATAATTAACTTAAAAAAACCGACTTCATGATAATAATACCTATTTTCATCCCCAATTTTCCACCCTTGGGGGTGAAATATTTTCTTAAAAAATTCGCAGGAAACCACCCTTTTGATAATACTATCATTATAAATAATAGTTATGGCGTAACAAAAATAGAAAAAAATATATGGGTTGAATTGAGAACCTCCTCCTTTTTTGAAGTTGGTTGAAAATTGTTTACGTAGAGTATTCTTAGTGTGTTTAGTAGTGTAGGGTATAAGGTTAGCCCTCAAACATCTCCTATCCCAAAATGTCTATTAACGAGACTATTTACGACAAAGATAAAAAACAAACAATCTCTACTTATTTAAAATTTTTGGAAATAAAACCATAGGGCAGGAAAACGAAAACCATACATAATCTTTTGTATGAAACTAGAATATTTGACGCTCTTTGACGCTGATACAAATTTTCTCAGCAGGTGACTCCGAGGAATAGGAAATTATGTATGCCATAGAGATATGAATAAAACATGACAAACTTTGGCTTTATTTACAGTATCTACTTATAACAATAAATTTTGAACTGCTATACCGCTACTGTTCGAATATTTGAAACTGATCTTAATATATGTCTGATTGTAATAAGTACACACTATCGAATTAGGCATACATAGTTGAAAACCAGTGTAACTAGTATACTATGGATAGGTAGCAGAGCCTTTCACTCGCAGATGAGTGCTTCGGCGTTCCCGTGGAAAACTAGAGGCCACATAGAGAGGCCACACAAGGTGCACGAAGGAACATGAGCGGGTTTTGTCAATAAAGCCACAAGCGAGTCTGACATGACACGACCACATCTCCCAAGATATCCGTAAAAAGATGTCCTTCCCAACAAAAAGGCTAGCAGAGACATTACCACATAAAGGTAGCGTCAATTATCATAACTTGCTCGATAATATTATTGATTTTAATTCGGTTAAGATAAGCAATAGAATTTAAAATGGCATACAATATTTTACTTTGTTGTATATCACGACTGTCAACACGATCTATGAACGAAAGTGGTTTACAACGAATCGTACTTTCTGCTAAGTGATGTCAAGTAAAAATGAATAATATGTATTACAAAAGCTAAATAACAATAAAACACAGTAAGTGTTACAAGTTAAACACCCTTACACACATGTTCCGATGTTACCGAATAAGCAATATTAATATTTGAACATCAAAGAAAATTACCAAATCCGAATGTGAAATACATTTGACACGGCACGATTAAGGGTTGCCTCAGGGTATAATACGATAAGCTAAGTATTTCGAAGTGGGGAAAAATCAGGGCGGTTACGATATTTGTCGGATCATTTATAATTTTTTTACCCATTTATTGAAATAAATTATTATATAAAATATTTAGAGACGCTTATTACACAACCCTATTATGTGACATATATATGTTAATCCCCGCCAGCTTGCTTTTCGTGTGTAACATAATTACACACGAAAAGCAAGCTGGCGGGTTTTTTCTAACATTTCATGCTAATACCCCAATAATCATACATTCAAAGTCGAGTCTTAAAAGTATTTTAAAAACTTGTATTAAGTCTTGTATATTTATTTGTTACTCTGTTTGTTATTTTTCTTTGTTTACAGAAACATTGTAAACACCGAAACATCTTAAAATCTGTTTCGGAAAATTCAGTGAAATGTATAAACATCAACTCGGAACAATCATTTTCAAATACAAAATTACATTACGATTTGTTCGTAAGCTGCTTAAATTTCGTTTCCTCATCGCGAGCCCTTATAATCCGGCTCAAGTGGACGGAAGCTTCAGACACATGGGTATTATCTGGCCGTGATACGCCATTCTATTTAACTTGGTTTTATCGTATAGGTTTGTCGTTGGATAATTAAAAGATAATTGTGGTTGGATAACCTACAAGTAAGTATAAGCATTCATAGAGGAATTGTCAATTAATGATATCCATAAAAGGGCTGGACAACACAATTCTGAGAGTTACGTGGGCTTAATGGTTTACGTGGCATAATATATTGATAAAATACTATTAATAATCTTAAGTTAAATATTTCATTGCAGTAAGGATGGTGCTGTAAAGGGTAGGTAATCTTGGGAAAATAGTATGAATAATAATAATAATATTACGGGACATTTATACACAGACCCATCTAGTTCCAAGCTAAGCCGAAGCTTGTGTTATGGCAACTAGATAACGGAATAAAATACATGCAGGTACATACTTTTCTTTTGTTAATACATACATACAAAAAATAATACAACACCCAAACCCGGGGGCATATATAATACAAAATATGTAAATTACAATTATATTTTCCGGTGTAGGGAACGAACCCACGACCCTTCGCACAGAAAGCGGTTGTGCTACCACTGCGCCAAGCGGTCGTCATCATTATTAGTACTTATCGATATACGGTACAATAACATATCAAATTTTATTATTAATTGCATTACCAGATTTCATATTTTCACATTTTCAGGAGATATTTTGATGAGAATTGTGTATGTGTGTGTGAGTGTGTGTATGTACGTAGTTTCACAACCACAAGCGTAATAATCTTTCACAGCAAAAAACAAGAATAATCCCTTTCAATATATTATCGTATATTTGGATCGGCGAAAACGTCATAAATTATAAGCAAACTTGTATTTTCCTCGTATCCCGAAAATCTCGGTGAAGGTACAGTCTACTACAAACGTCTATAAATACAAAAATAACAAAATTTCTTATATAATATGATCTTTCTTTTTATATACGATTTTATTATTTTTATATTTTCTGTTAACCTTGTGAATTTCTATTTGGTCAAAGTTGTATACACAATAATTAAGAGCAGCACAAATTAATATAATTAGTTTAATGTAATTTTACCTGTATTAATAATAATTATAAATCTTTATTAGTACCAATAATAACACAAAGAAACACACCGGCACCCACCTGTATATCTATTGTGTAACCTTCTCAGTGTATCTAAAATAAATAAAAATAAATAAATAAAATAAATGTGAAAATTTTTGAGAATGTATGTATGGATGTATATTTATTATTCTTTCACGAAAAGTTATAGTATGATAGTGTGTAGCGGGCAGAGACCTTTATACATATTTTTTTCATAAATTTTTGAGTAACATTTTATAAATAAGTTTTACATACAACTAGTAGCCCATCCCGAACGAGATATGTATATTACCTTTATTGACCAAACACTAGATAGTTGATATCTAATTGGGTCAAAAACGATTTAAAATCTTAAATTAACCGCAAACAAGACGTTGGAGTTGGAAATTTTTAAGAAAGTATATTAGCATGTAGTGATAATATCCATTCGTTTCTTGTTAAAAGTTAAACTCTAAAATACTACAGACGATGTTAAAACTTATTATTAACATAGAAACTAAATATAACAGGAACAAAGTTACACACGCCAGACTTCCATTGTCGAAGTTTATTTATAAAGCTACAAAGACTTAAATATTCTTGTCTGAATAGAAGCTACGTAGCTTCCTTTAACTTTACAATTTTAAGATATAAAAATATCAATACTTCGGCTAAAGTCAACGGCTTGTGTTTATAAACGACTGTTGAATAAAAGGGAAACTTTAGAAATGTTCAAGACTTATAGTATTTTTACAAAGAAAATTATATGACTGCATCCTTTTTACAATACTGGAATACATGTACCTACAATGTACTATAATTATGTTATAATTATAGTACTAGCTGTTGCCCTCGACTCCTTCCGTGTGAACTTTCATATAAACTTTGACACCCTCCTTTTCCCTTATAGCCCTATTTTCCAGTTAAAAAGTAGCCTATGTTTTATCTCAGGCTCTAGACCATCTGCGTAACAAATTTCATTACAATCGGTTCAGCGGTTTGGCTGTTTTTATATATACTCGAATATATTATGTAATTATATAGTACTAGATGTTGCCCGCGACTCCGTCCGCGTGAACTTTCATATAAACTTTTAATTCGGTCTAATCGGTTCAGTAGTTTTAGCGTGATTTTTCCCTGCCTCGAATAGCAGAACACATCTTAAAAATCATGAAAAATTTATAAGGGAGGTCAAACTTTATATGAAGGTCCACGCGGACGGAGTCGCGGGCGACAGCTAGTATTGTTATATAAAGTTCTTTCATTTGAATAAAACTCGCAAACATTATATGAGATTTTCGATTTATAATTCTGTATGTCTATACGTAGTTTGTCTATGCATAGTAAAAATTCACACCAAAAGCGATTTTTACTTTACGAGTTTTTACTTTATATTTTTATTGTTAAGGTTTTTTGGTCGGAGGGATAGAAAACACTGCGCGTCGAAAATCTCGTGATACATTTTTTTTAATTTAAAAGTACTATAAAAGCAGAATATTCTAAAATAAAAACCTTAGATTCCGTTTTGTGGAAAATGACTAAAAAGAACATTTTATTCTTACAAAAAAACCATCTAAACAAACTAAAAGTAATACTATTATTGGATTTACGACTTCATTATTGTGCTTTTTTGAATTAAATGGAAATACCTAGAAAAATACATTATCAAGCACCATTTGACAATAAAATAATAAACTCGACTTCTCTGTTTATTTAGTCTCTATAAAATAAATCTACATTTCTTATATTATTACATTGTAACAGTTTGCTATTTGGCAGAAAAACAAGTCATTATATCGTAAACATGAGATATACAACTCCTCTATACTTTTATTCATATATATTATATTACTTTTTATGTATTACAAAACAATAATGTACCACCAATTAGGAAAATAGTCGCTCTTTTAGAAAAAAGTCACAAATACGAGTAGATACTTATAAAAATTAAGACTATAGTACATACATGTTTTGGTAACTATTATACCATATGTATTACTACTAAATAAAAATATATAAATTTTATTCCTTCTTCTTCGTCGTGACGTCATGACAGGGAATTGACCGTCACCCTGGCCACCATTTTGTTCCAGACACTTCGATCTTGAGCCATCTCGATAGATGTTTGTAATGAATCTCCCGTAGCCTCCTGTGTTGTATGAGTCTTTAGGTGTTGCACAGGGGATTAAGGAGAAACCACAAAACTATGTATACTTGTTTATTATAGAATATAGTACAACGCGAACTACATAATATACTTATTTATAATTATTAATTAGTGATCGTACGTTGCAGCTCTTAGCGATTGACTGGGCTCGCGATTACAACTGAACGTCTCAGTTTTGTACACTTGTACCCCTACAAGTCCATTGCATGAACGTTAATAATATCATAATAAATCGTTTACGTAAATAATTTTTGACTTAATTTATTCCTTAAAAGCAGACAACATCTAAATTCAAAATGAAAACTGCCCCACATTATCCTTGAAAATTTTCACCCTGCATTTTCATAGAATCTCTTACCTGAATAAATGTCCGTTAGCAATAATTCATATTCTCATATAAATCCCGCTTCAAAGGCTCACCACTTAAAAATAAGTATTTACATATATTTTACATAAAGCGCACGTACCAGGCTCTCATGAATTATGCAACGTCGATTTCAATATACGACTCCAATCCGCCTCCATACAAACAGTATCGCTAAGGTTTCTATTGAGACTAAATAACACATACACTGCCTAAGAAAGATTGAAGAAACAAAGATTCTACAGCTCAGTAAAAATGCAAAAGTCAGTATTCAAAGATTTGTATTAAAGTGCTTTTCATAGTACCACTTACGAGTATGAATCGTCACGGTATTACAAAAAAAATAAGTATTGGTTCGGAAATTGGTTTCTACAGTAAGAAGCTTTGGTAGGCTCTCTTCGTCGATCTTACACCCTGATGTTAATGCATTGTAATATTATTTATATACGAATATATTTACAATGGTAATGTCAAAATATAAAGGCAATATAAAAGTATTACTGTATCGTATAGAAGGTTTAATAGATAAGTGTTATACAATCTTTTAAAATATTATATTAAATTTTAATTACAGTACTGTGTTGTCACAAACAAGATAATAACAAAAACTACGAATTGTTGAGGGAATGTTATTTTCTATAAACAATTAAATGTTTTCTCTTTTAAATCTATACTAATATTATAAAGAATCATAGTTTTTGTGTTTGTTAAATTGTAAGGGGTAATCTCGGGATCTACTGAACCCAGTTTAAAAATTATTTCACCAATAGAAGGCCACATTATTGCTGAGAAAAGCTGAAAAACCGAAAAGGATAATGAACTTTATGCCGAACGAAGTGGGCACGGGTCAGCTAGTGTCTTATAATTTTAATCTTTTGTCTTTTGTAGAAGCTCGTCACTAGACTTATTGAGATATAACATAACTTACTTAATATAATGAAACATCATGTCCTCATTTGCTGCGACTAATATCCCATTTGTAAGCCCCAACTTACCTTGAATGTTTAAGTTGGTGTTTAGAAGCTTATCGTCCTCTCGACATAATTAATATAAGGGTTACCTGAGACAGTTGAACAATAAAGCGATTTCATCATAGAGAGAGATAAAGCACAAAGACTGTCCTGTAGAAAGAAAGAGAGAAAAGATCGCACTTTTTTTGCAGTGTAGCGTCATGTAGCAAACAGCATATTATGGAAGACAAGAAAAAAGCTGAAGAAATATATTTAGTTCGCTTATTTTATTGTGTATTTTATTTTTATTTTACTTGCAATAAGTAAATACTAAGTTACGCTGTATAAGTACTATGATAATTTAAAATTTTATGATATAATATAGATTTACCAAAATATTCTTTCTTTTTCTTAACCCATTATATTATCTACTCCATCTATTCTTCATAATCAGTCGAATACCTTTTCTAGACTATAGGCACAAACATGTCTAATCATTATCTTAACAACAGTATTCTTCTTTGCTGTCGTATGACTGACTGAGGGTCGTGGTTATCATTGAAATTACAATTAGGAAACCACTATTCGCCTCCAGGCTACCCTGTCACTATACAAGCCAAAGTCAATAAGAGTATATAACATCAATAATTCCTTAAGGAAAACTTTTGTTTAGGTAAATAAATAAATAAATAAATATTTTCAGGACATTTATACACAGCGCCATTTAGTTCCAAGCTAAGCCGAAGCTTGTGTTATAGCAACTAGATAACGGAATAAATTACATATACATACTTTTCTTTTGTAAATACATACATACAATACATAGCAAAACCTAGACCCGAGAAAAATACAAATGTAAATTACAAATATATTTTTCAGGTGTGGGAATCGAACTCACGACCCTTCGCGCAGAAAGCTGTTGTTCTACCATTGCGCCAAGCGGTCGTCAAGTTTAGGTAGTAAGCTCATTCGTTTTTTGAAATATATAAATAATGCGTGTGTGTGCTATGCGTATATGTGTATGTATATGTTTGCGTATAAAAGTATCTTATTAACTTTTAAAGTGTCTATGGTTTTAACTCCACCGAAGGTCCGTAACGAGTCTTGAGATCAGGTAAGTGCCGTGGAAAGCCCATTAGGTCGTACTCGACTCGAAAGGACTTGAGATCTGGTGATTTTATTCGTTATGCAGCGAAGACGAGAAGATTTTTCCACTGAATTTCAGGAATTCGGTTTTTGAAAGCTTCAGAATACGCTGTTACGTTTTTAAAATGATTTATAATGACATGTGGATACATATGGTATTGTTTAAAATAATTTATTATGAATTGTAGTAATTCTTAGTACTTAGATTATCCAATAACAGAGGTGGTTCTTTACCACCAAGCAGATCTCTATTACAGTTATCCTTCATAATAATATTTAATGCAAACAAAACTGTAAGACTAATTATTGCACTACTACTGAAAGATAACGAAATAAATTATTTCTGTATAAATCCCGTTCCATTTCTTTTTTCCATTCAGTATCCCTCTTCTTTCAAAGTCAAAGTCAAAGTCAAAAGTATCTTTATTCAATTAGGCTACACAAAATAACACTTTATCATTCCCTTCCCATCTCCCGTCTTTAAACATCCTTCCTTCCATATCATCTTTATGCCAGAATATTTTTGCCAATATAAAAAAATAAAAATATGGGCATTGCTTACAACACCGAAACAATGAAAAATTCTCTCTGCATAAAGTATTTGTGTCCGCAAAAATCATTACATTAAAAACTACGAAACAATAACAGCAACATTGAACGCGAAACATCGGAAGCTTTTATCGAAATAACTGATAATATTGGGAAGCTTCCAACGGTGGCCGCTGAAAGTTACATAAAATTATACTAATTAATTTTAACTGTATTCCCGAATTGCCTGTATTTCGTGTAAATATGAACGGATAGATTAAACATAAATATGTTCAAATGAAGTGATTTAAATTTTCAAATTATATTATAAATTAAAGTATATCGGTTTTCTGTTGAAACCTTATTCGTTAATTCAATTGTTTCAGTAGAATTGGATTTTAATTATTAAAATTTCGAAGTAGGAACTATAGGCATTATATTAAGGGAAATTCTTAAAACCTATAACAATAAGACAGAGTACATTTGCTTAAAAGTTAATCGATATTACGTTCTTTCATATTAATCACTGTTCAAATTTCGACAAATGTATGTTTTAGGACTTTTTTTAAATATTCATAATTGTTAGAAGACTATAAGACAATACAAGCACAAGCAAAGCAACCTAATACCACATTTAAAATATCTCAATATTATATAGTATCATTCAAGTTGTTTATCCATTTGTGAGATCAATGCTAACGGTTATAAATACAAGCGGTGACATAAAATTGTAGGCAACTGAAGTTTTCACAATGGTCCTGTCGTCGCGGCGTCGCTCAGTCTTGTCTTGGCTAGCTCGTTTTATATCAAACAGTGCCGAATTAAGATTGCTTGATGGTTTATTTAATGCGCGATTCATTGAGTGAATCAGAAATGATCAGGTTTGAAAGATGAAGGAACTGTGAGGTTGCCTACGTACTCATGATTATTGGTTTAACTTTCAGATCAGTTCTTGGCTCCAATTTAAGATATACAAATAGTAAGATATACGTCCACCAATCTATATATATTCTGCTTCATCTATGTAATCTACGTTGTGGTGTAGAGTGTATAAATACAGTAGTATATGCTTTAGAGTATATCACAAAATAATAGCATGTACTTAACGAATCCAATCTATTTTAATATAAAAGCATAATATACAAGCCAAAGTGAATAACAATATATTATAATATCAATAATTCCTTAGGAAAAACTTTTGTTTAAGTAGTCAGCTCCATCGTTTCTTGTAATCTAAAAAATAGTGTTTAACCGATTGCGTATGTGTGCGTACTACATATAGCTGTGTGTGCATGTGTTTGCGTATAAAAATATTTTATTAACATTTGAAGTGTCTATGGTTTTAACTGTAGCGAAGGTCCATAACGAGTCTTGATATACTTAACGGATCCAAGCTATTTTAATATGTATTGTGTAAAATAGCTTAGATAGTTAATATAAAGAAAAGACTTTCCTAGACAGTCATTTTGTTTTCGGTGCCTCTTAAGAAGTGATGCCCCAAACAATTGCTTGATATATTTTATGACTATCCGGCACTGAGCTTAGATGTTATTGTTTCAAACTTTTTTGTGACTGATGTTTGTAAATACGACTTTCCAAACTATTCGTAGTTTGGGTCTTTCGCGACGTTGCGTATTCGTGTTATATTAAGCTATTGTGTTTGAATCGACATTTATTTAGGATTTAGGTTGTTTATTTACAAGACATTTGAAAGTACGATAGACCTATGAATATTTTAAAGTGATATTTTGTTTATATACATGTAGTTGTTACTTGGTACTTAAGGCGTTGAGTAGGGTTATAAAAGGTATTTCACCAAAAGTCAGAAAAATTAAAAAAGGAAAAAGAATAAGGTTTTATGCAGGAAAAAAAGTAACACATTCCAATTTCTTAATTAAAGTAATATGGATTTTATATGCTAGATAATAATAAGTATTTTTCCGGAGAAATAGTTTCTATATAGCCATTTACACAAAGCTTTAAAACAGATTTCTGAAAGGAAAGAGCGGTTTAGAAATGGACGATTGTGCAGCGTTGCAAGGAATTGTTTCGATTTTAAATTGCATTTAAAACTTGGTCAGATTGTAACACTTCGGAGAGAGCTTCAAAATAAAGTTTTATAGGATTCCGTTAACCGCTATTGAAATGAACTTACTTTAAAAACCTTCATTGAAGCCTGAAACAAAACATTTTTGTGGAAGAAATTTAAATAGTACTTGTTTAAGAAAAGTACTATCTTAAAGTATGTTTTAGGATAATTCTTTAGTACAAGTAAGGAGAAAGTAAGGCCAAGGTATATTAGTGTTTTTAAAATTGGTTCAAGTGTGTAATGTTGTTCATAAGGCGAGTATGTTCAGCGTGCTATCAACACCTAATTATGACAACCTCTGCTATCTCGAGAGTGACATTGACTAAGAAGAAGATATTATGCTGTTATGTTAATTCTTTTTGTTAGACATAGGGAGCAAACGAAAGGCGAGCCACCTGATGGAAAGTAGTAATCGCCCGTGAACACTCATGGAGTTTGACAGGTCTGGAGTAAGTTCCCGTCCATTTTCAATACAAATTACTTATTTTTATATTATTCTACCTCTCATGTCAATATTTCAATCAAAAAGTACCGGCGTAGGTCTATTTCGCAGGAGACCGACTTGGTACCCCCACAGTACCAGACATTCTACCGCCTGAACAGTGATGTGAAAATGTCACTGTGCTCCGGTCTGAAGGGCACTGTAGCCAGCGAAATTACTGGGAGTCTTAACATCCGACTCAAAGTGTGGAGCGTCGGTGTAGTGCACCCCTGCCCGGAGTTGGGCTTTATAGCAAAGTTCTAGGTAGCACTGCATTGGCTATGAGCTGGCGTTACTCTTACTATCAGGAGTGTGTCCAGCTCGTCTCCCCTCTTCATATTAAAAAAAAAATTAGGATTAAAGTTTGTGCGCTTGTTAGTGATATTATGTTGGAATTGTCTGATCATCTGAGTATCTATAATAGGTATTTTTATTAGTTTTACTCTAACCAAAATCAAGACAACAATATTCATACTATCCTATACGATATTTATTGTCCTCTTTACGAGAAAAATGTTAAAAGCACAAAGTTTAATTTCATAATGTAACCGTCAAAAGATTTCCACAATTTTAATATTCATTTTACGTCAAAAACAAAAGCGTTTTATAAAAGCAGTCACAATATCAGTTGAGTGTAGTTCTACCGTAAGCAAGCTTGTGTTATGGCAACTAGAAAGCTTGATTAAAATTAAATTTTGTAAACGGTACATACAAACGGTACATAGCAACACCCAGCCCCACAAAAATACAAATGTAAATCTATACTAATATTATAAAGAAGCAAAGTTTGTACGTTTGTTAAATTGTAAGGGGTAATCTCGGGATCTACTGAACCGATTTTAAAAAATTATTTCTCTATTAGAAAACTACATTATTGATAAGTGTCATAGGCTACATGAAAAACCGGAAAGTATAATTAACATTATACCCAACGAAGTGGGCAGGGGTCAGCTAGTTACAAATATATTTTTCTCGCGGAGAAATCAGTTGTGCTAAACTGCGACAGGCCGTCATCATTAGGAGTGTTATAAATAAATAAATAAATAACTCCAACTCGCACTTGACCAGTTTATTTCAATTTGTCACAAAGAGTAAAGACCATAGATAGTGTAACGGTAAAAATAACGATATCCCACATCGATTCCAGATCACGTTCCCAATCAGAGGGTAAGCCGATATAATACCCTGTGTCCTGTATTAGGTAATAATCCCTTAATCTCCGGAACTAAGCGTGTATTATGTTTAATCTTAATTTGTATGAACATGACTAAAATGTTGTTTTAAGCTGGGTTTGGTTTTCTATTATAGGTAAGTTAATTATATGATGGAGTTGCAATGGTTAGTGTGACTCCGACGTATATATAGCAAAATGGTTTAAGTCCTTTAGGGACTTTTAGTGAATAAATAAATAAAAAAAACATTAATAATCTTATTTAAACTATTCTTAATTAAAATACCAATATAAATTTTAGTAAAAGTTATATTTCGAACCAGTTTTATAAATACTGCCAAGTTTTTATGAATTTCTCTAATGATGAACACTTCTTTAATGTATTTATTGTTTTTTTTTTGTTAGTAAAGATGTATGTTATAATTTTGAAGACTTATCGAAAAACTATGCAACCCAGTTGAAATAACTTGACTTTCACTATAGTTAGACATTGGTTAAGAATGAAACGACTTCAATTTCCTTAGATTCAACTCGGCTCGATATATCAAAATATTTTTCTAATAGTAAATATGAATAAATATTAAATTATAACAAGCTAACGAGAGACCCGAACGTGATCTTCTGAAGGCGACACCGAGTCTTAGACAATGGCATTTTAACAAGAAGGCCCTTACTGTACAAAGGATGTATTAAATTACTTACAGCTTACTTTCGCTACGGGCAATATTGGACTGACAACCTTCATAGCTTCATTCAATGTATATAAAATTTCATAATTTGCAATATTTATGTTTAAATTTTTAAAATATAAACTCGGTTATCAAATGAAAACAGTTATTTCAAGTCTAACTGTTTATTTTATTCTACAATCGACATTTTTGAATTATTTATAAGAAAAAACGATGATCAAAATAGACATAATTATGCACTACGCGTCATTTTAATCTTTTTGGCGGGAACTAATGTGTCATTGTCAAATGTAAATGTCATTGGTTGGTGTTTCTTTTCTTTGCCAATTCATCATAAATAGAAAAATAGAATAGTTTTCTAAAATAATTGCTTACCTTGGAACTGGTGTATTGCTCATACCTCCACAGTTGATCCTAAGATCGAGACAAATTAAATTTGTCCCCTCAACTACGAGGTATACTTTAGTCTTTAGCAGTCGTCGCCCTCCAAACTTATACTAAAGTTTCAGAGCTCTAACTAACCGTGATTAAAAACAGCTGAAAAGATTGGACATGTTATACCTATATATCTTTAAAGAATTACCTACATTAAATCCTTTATATATAATAATGATCAAAAAATATGAAAAGATATTTGAAGAGCAAAGCAAAAAAATATCATAAAATACTAATCTTATTTATCTGTACTAATGTTTTGAGTAAATATTGTTTGTGACGTCATCAAAAATATTCCGAACGTCTAAGATAAGACTATAATATACTTACTCGTAGTGTACGAAAAACCTTAACCTCTAATAAAAATAATTATATAAAATCTTTAATAACATAAGAAAAATCAGTACTGAAACTATGAAAATATTCTATGAAATTATACAAGCGAAGCTCTGTAATCTAATTTAATTAGAGCGAGAATTTAAGTACCTACTAACATTACTTAAGCATGTACATGTAAAATACAAATTGAAAGTTCTTTTTATTACTGCCATGCACACACGTTAACATTCAAATTATATCATGCCTTTTATTCAAACAATTCTGTTTAAAAAAAGCATATTATTTTGTTATACAATCGAATTGAGAAACCTCTTCCTTTTTTGAAATCGTTTAAAAAAGTATTTTGAATATGGAATAGCGTGAGGGTAATTCTGAAGGCGACATTAGGATAAGATGTAGTGGCACCAATTATATTATATTAAATAGATATGTTTAGCTCAAAATTTTGAGGACGCAAAAACATCCTAATAAGGACGTCCAACCTTTAGGTAATTGGTAGCCGTTGTATTCAAGCGCAACTAACAAAACTAACTATCTCTTTTCTTCTTGTTGGTTTTATTATTTATCTCTTTTCTATCGTTTTTACTTATATATACCTATGTGTGCTGCCACTGCTGTTCGGAACACTTTTTTTGGTTGATTTGTATGGGTATAACAAATCTATTATATAATATCATTGAGTTTAGAGAATTATCTATGTCCACTAGATTATCTTTGACATATTATGTTATCTGGTATCTGGTAGGTACATACGTCAATTGTCATTGAAAAATTTCTACCCTTACGACTCCTGAGCCAAACGCAGTAAAAGGCTGCTACTACGACGTGTTAGAACCTTCTATATCGTGCAAACCTACCATTATATAGAACTACGGTTTTACTAGGAATATTCTTTTGCCCGCGTGAATCGTGAATTTTGATCGTTAACTTTCGTCCTTTGCCAAGTTGGCGATTGTAAATAGTCATCTATTTCAATCTTGAAAACCACAGTTATAAAAATTGTTCGTTGCAACAAAGCGGTTAAGCTTACATTGTTTAGAGCATATTGTCAATGCTTCTATGAATGTCAGTTCTGACATAATTGTACAAAAACCCAGGAAATGGTATCAGAGTGCAATATAATAATGCATATCGCACTCTGATGAGGCTGCCGACATATTGTAAAGCATCAGGTATGTTTGCTGCAGCGGGTATCCCTGACTACTTCGCATTAATGAGGACGAGAATTGCGGTTTTTTGGTCACCGTTTACGTTTTCTGGGTCTCCCTATATAAAAATCGCAATAATGTGTATTCATAAATACATAGACTTAAAATGTTAAAGTGTAACTGAATGTTATTTTATAACTCTTTCGATGTACTCTTATGGGTTTCTTGTTGCCTTTAAAAAAGTCATTTGGTGTTTTCCTAAACCCTTATTTAACCAGAGTTAGGCTACTGAAATTTATTTCATGATCAATCGAAGAAAGTAATATTTATTTAAGCCGATTTAAGAAATAAAATACTCAATAGAATGTATAAAATATATTTTTAATACAATAAAAATAAATGATTCGATCTTAAAGAAGGGATGTCTTCTTAGCAATGAATTTATAACTGTATTTATTTATTTTTACACCAAAAAATGAATAAATCCTTTTTTTCTTTACCTCTTTTTAATATTATACAAAATGATTTCCAAAGCTTAAATAAAAAAGCTTATAGGAAAATTGTTCTTTTGTGAGCACATTTTAATGACGTTGTTGATATGTATGTATGTAAATTATTCCTACTTGCAGTCTTCGAACATTGCGATGGTACAAAGAACCGATTATAGACGATTTTATTAAATTATCATCTGCATATTCTCTTTTTAAAACTTATGTATCACAGTGAAATTTCCTCTTCAGTTTCTGTTAAGTTAGAAATCATCATGCCTTTTTATGCTTTTAAAAGGCAATGAAAGATGCAGTGAGGTAAGAGATGCTTCTAGATAGCTCCTAGTATTTTTTTTATATCATACATATTAGTAAGGCGAGGCGAATGGAAACCTAATATAGAGTGATCATTGCCGCCCATGAACACTCATAGAATTTGACAGATTGACAGATCTGGAGTGAGTTGCCAGCCTTTTAAAACACGCTCTCTTCTTAAAGCATCCTCATTGGTAATGCATCGGAAACACAACGTTTGATCACGAACGAATTAAAATTAGAATTTAAAGCACATACAAACAAATGACGTTAAATATCAAACCAGTCTCGCACGATAGCGCTGTCAATTCGTGCGTCACGTTAATAGCATTACGGACAGGAGAGCAATTTGATTTCTACGCCAATGTTTATAGAGGAAACTAGCTCTAATACAGGAAGGGTTGAAATTATTTTATAGCATTATAAGTTATGGAGACGGTTTTATGTTCAAATGGCGGATCCATGGAGGGTCTAGGGGTGGTTCAATGACCAGGTTCAAAACACTAATTGAACGTAATTGATTGTCTATAGTAAAATGAAATAGCTACAAATTTTTAACTCGTATCCAATGTTATCTATACATATAATAAAAACGTAACGAGTCGCTGTCGGTACATGGAATATATATGAGAAAAAATATTATAGGAGACATTTATTAACGCAATAGAACCAATGGTTTTTGGAAATTTGTCTGTTTGTCTGTTTGTTGGTGCACGCTAATCTCAGAAACGGCTTATCCTATCTAGATGGGGTTTCCAAAGATATATTGTGGTAAGCTTCACCTAACATTTAGTGTTTAACTCATGTCAATCGGTTGATAAATAAAAAAGTTATGGAAATTTAAAGAATCACGTTGAACTTGCTGAACGTTTGTTGGCGCGCTCGCGTGAAAGTCACTTTCTTACGCGGGCGAAGTCGCTGGCACAGCTAGTCAAAATTATATGTACCTGTATGAAAGGCAGTGACTTCACTAATGATGCCCTTACTTGACGCCAGTGTTCTGTGGGAATGTGGTACCACCGCACGGTAGCAAGCCCGATTCAACCTAGACTTGGCTGAACGAAAGGGCTGACCCAACTTTCGCGCCAGTTGAAGGTTACATAGACGTGGTCTAGTCTAAAAGAACTTTTAATTTGATAACCTTAGATACGAGTAAAAAGTATTTTACTATACGTAATTTACGTATCCAACATTATTTGTTCCTTTAATACTGAAGGGAACTTAACCCATGGAAAAGTAAATAGAAATACAAATTAATTAAATATATCTAGTGATGCGTGACAGACGCCCAGTGTATTGTGTCTAGAACTTTTGTTAATGCTATCTTGGTATAATTGTTCAATTATTTATTGGATGATATTTTGTCTACAACTAGCTGGTCCGATGCGGCTTAGTTCACGCTGTACCTACACTACCTATTATGCCCTATTAGGCCATATATTTAAGCTTGTAAATACAAACATTATAATATACATTCTGTCTCTAAATTATAGAATTTTTTACTCTTACCATGTTTTAAAGTCAATATGAAAATGACTGTCAGAACGGAAGAGAAATCAAAGATTCCTCTTCCGTTCAAACTCACCAAACATTCCTCTCTGATATATAACTATGTGTGTTCAGATTACTTACAATACAACGTTGTGTTTGCGTTACAAAGGCAACAATGGATATTGAGACGTAACGGGAAATGCAAATCGAAAATCCGAAAGCTTCAATGTGAAAGGGTTAAATTCGGGGTAACCTTCATCTGACCAATGTGTGCCAATCTGTTAATTTCAATCGAAATAAACTTTAAGATATTATTTGAATTAGAAAGGTATCTATCAACATATTTTGAAGGCTAATACTTCTATTAAGTTTTAATAATTTAGTAAGTATTTTAGATATTGAAACAGAACATATTAATACAAATTGGGATTTGGAAAGCTTCTTCATGGAAGGATTTAATTCATGGTAAGGTCAGCTGTGCCAAGCTGTTAATTCTGTTAAGCGCGACAAGAACCAAAGTTAGCTGTTTATTTTGAGAATTAGTTCTTTGGATAGTCTGAATACCGTCTGATTCAACATTGAAAGTTTAAACTGTGACAATTTCAAGTCTAAGAGACTTTAAGATATCATATTTTTGTTACTGCGTATTAAAAATAGTCTTAAAATTATGAGTAATGTTAATATTGATTAATGAGATTCTAGACGACGTTTCTTTTTGTTTTAAAAAATAAGCTGATGGTTTTCTTGAGAATTATTGATCCGTAATTACTGATAATTAATTTGCTTCAAGTTCACTTCGCTTTGAAAAATTAAAATTATATTTCAAAATGTCATTAAATTTCTCGCTTAAAAGATAATGTTCTCCCCCTAAAAGTGAAATAAAATAATTAAACAACAAAATTGCGTATTCAAGAAAATGTATTCATGACATTAAATCTAGAAGATTCCAGCAATATAGTCGTCAACAAAATAACAGTCATAGAACATTAGTCGCAAACACCGAATATTATTCTAGTTTTTATACGTTCGCTGTTAAATAGTCCGCGATTGTAATTGGACGGGATCCAAACTCTATACAGATAAACCCAAATTGAGGTATAAAATTTGTGAATGTAACCATATCATTTGTTATGTAACCGAGCGCTTTTAAAACTAAAAAAGGTATAATAAAAGGCTTTCTTTTATTTATTATTACAATAAAAATCTTTATTTAGTTCCACGCTAAACAGAACTGGTGAAATTCTATTTTCGCCAACTCGAGATACATAAAAAATTTTAAATTAAAAAATAAATTAAATGAGTATATTTTTATAAGGATTAATTTAGAAACAAAATGACGCGCAGAGCAATCGCCTGTATCGCCATTTTTCTTCATGTCTGAATAGAATAAAAAATAAAGTACCTGATCGTTCGAAATTCAATCGACTGCACATAAAATGTACATTATGGAGTTATTTTTTTAACGAACGTATCGTTTTCACAGTAAGAATTCTTGTAAACCGAAACTTTATTGATATTTAAAAAAATAATACTGATTGAATACGTTTCTTAGTATTGAAATTTTTAATACCGAGAAAAATCATCAATTAATATTAATCGTATAGCAATCAGCCAAATTGGAAGAAGAAAAAGTATATCTTTCATAATTGGACAAAACATCGATCCCGGTGGACGCGAAAGCCTTCGAATTCAAGGCAACAAATTGTTGACACAACAATTGTTTGTCGTTGAAGTCAAACATCGTTAACTGCAAAGAAATTGCCCGAGGAACAAAAGCATCGCCATCTCCAGGGAGAAGCCGCTGTCTTTTTTTTAAGACCGCGAATTGATGTAGACCATAAAAATTTCCAGTTAATTTCGATTTATAGGAAAGTTGCTCAACGATGGGTATGTATCCTGTCCTGTATATATATGGTTTAATAAGCATTGACCAGGGATGTTATGGATATGAAATTTTGGATACGGAATGGATACGGATATTGGAATGATAATTTTACTGGATATTGATATGAAATATTTTCGGATTATCCGTTAGTTTCGGATAATTTCGGTCACGGATATAACCATTTCAAGGAATTTGTATCTAGTAATTGTAATAGGTAATATAATGGTTTTATTTATATGTCACCATTTGGTAGGAATTACAATCAGCCTGTGATTAATTATTACAGCCATTTAAAATTAAAATGATCATAAATAAATATTGAGTGTTATCTTATGTACATAAAATATTATCCGAAACTTTTATATCGGATATCCGATAGTTGCGGTTACGGCTACGGAGCTCCCTAACATCCCTGGCATTGACGGTGTAGGTTTTATATATAAATTAATTCTTTTTATACTTGTAGGGCAACTCTGAAAGAGATTTGACTGATGGTAAGATGTGACGCTATATGGCGTATATTTGCTAACTGGCAACCTCGCAAATGTCTTCAAATATTTGGCCAATTGCGTGTAGGGCTTTGCAGAGAATACGGTAAAATCATCCATTATTAATTTCGTTAGGATTGCTTTAGATTTTCGCGTTAGCGAATTTCACAAGTTAAGATGCGTTAATTTTTTTTATGTATTTTAATTGTTTGTTGAAAATTTAAGTACACTCTCGAAGCTTTCTTCTTTGCTAAAAAAGGCGTCAAGAATTATAGATGAATTAATATGTTTATTAATGTTCTTATTCTTTTATATGTAGCCTCATATTAGTTGAGGAACTTAACAGAAAATTAAATCTTAAATTATAATATTCATTATACCACTTCAAAGAAAAAATTAAAAAGGCTTTCTTGTTTTTTTAAAAGAAGACGACAAAGATTATATAGAAACACATATGTTCTTGAATTTGCATACATTTAAATACGTAGCGTCCTACTGCCTCCATTAACGCCCTCAATACATATTAGAATTAAGATGTTCCAATTACATAACTCTAGATACCTAACAATGAACGGTCTATGCGTTTATTAATAGATAGTTCGTTATCCATTGCGCAGTGACAAAGTAATTGAAGCTTAAATCCCATCGAAAACCAGCAATTTACTCCTAACTGTATTCTATTCTATTCCTATTTGTTCCGGTTTATTTATAGCTTATGACACACAAATAATGTAATTTTTAAACCCATTTTCCAATCCTTAAAAAATAATTTCCTCAATTCATTCGCGATAAACTCGAAACCTACTGCACGTATTTTCATGCGGTTTTTAAACTTCATTGATTCTTGAGAAAGAGGTACATACTCATCTACTCAATGGTGTATAGAGTATTTTGTTTTTTTTTTCGTTTTAGAAGTGAATGTTATAGAATATATAGATATAGATAGGTTTTCTTGCATTGTTAGGTAGTTCTTCTGTAGTTCAATCACCGAAAATGTGAGCATTTTTTTAATTTCTCATCGTTGTTTTATGCGACACAATGTAAACATATAATTTAAAAGACATAAATTAAATTTTAAACTCTTTATTTAAATTCTATTCAAGTTTTATCTGTGAAAATGTTCATACAAAACTTTACTTTAGATTTTAAAAGCTCAGCGCATAAAGTGTAGTATAACCATAAATGTTTTTAAATATTTAGAATTTTCCCAAAAGATATTCGGTGGTTTACAAAAAAAAATTGGAATAACCAAAATTCCAACACCAAAAAAATATCTGAACTTATACCTAATTAATATATAAAACAATATATTCCAGTTAAAACATAATAGTGCCAATAAATATTAAAAAATACATCCGAAAAAATCACTAAATAAATATCCCAATTTCAAAAAAGAAGCTTACAAAATAAACTTACCATTTAATTTGACACATCCCAAAATCTCGATTTCCACATAACTTACACTAAAATCATTTATTTATACACTAAACACCACGGAGTTAATAAGGATTGCGATTAATTATCGATAATTTAAAAAATATCGATAGAACATTGGAGCGTGCTTCGTTATATGTTGTGCAAATTTGAATTTATCCGCTGGCGGGAGACTAGTGGAAATTCGCGATGCCCCATCCGCAACTTCGGCACATCATTTCGCACTGAGAGATCGCGATTCTGCCGCTAGTGATGTGTCGAATAATCGATAAGGGTGTAAGGGCAATAAGAATTGGAATATGCGCGACAAACTCTGAATAAGAATTGTAAATGGAATGAAAACATGTGGCGTTTTTATTAATATTGTTATTGTTCTTTATAAGTGCTTAAATATTCGTTTGAATTTATTTTTAAGCGTTTTTAAATAACTATATGAAAATGTTTGCAACACATATTCATTTTATTTTGTTTTGGTATGTTACTGGTGTATAAAAATACGTATTTTTTACTAGTCTAATACTGAATAAATGTTTTTAGAGCATTCACTATTAAGAAATATTACTTTCTCCTACGTCACTAATAATTGATATGACATATAAACCAACGTGACTATCGATAATATTCATCGATACCTCACATCACTATCTTCCTTCAACGATAGTCAGCACAACATTGGTTGTCTTCACGCATGCGCAAACGATGTTTTTCTCAACGCAAAACTTGAATCCTGTATAGCTTATTCATTGCCATCGATAGGAAGTTAAAAGTATGAGTTATTGTGCTTATGACTCGAGAAACGAACGATTCTATATTACTTTATTATTAACTAGCTGCGCTTGTGGTTTTGCCCATATTTATACATGTATAATAGATACACATTGCTATTTTAAGATCATCATAGTATAAAATAAAATCGCTTAACTGGCTGCGTTGAACATACCCAAAATATAAGTAAATTACTTATTACTCTTAAACAAATTATTATTATTACTCTTAAATAATGTAATTGAAGTCCACGGCATTCTATCTTCCAAGATTAACTTCCTATAATCTTTTTATGTCAACTATTTTTTTTTCGTACAAGATCGTAATTTTCGATCCATTAATTTACGCTGTAGTAGTTTAAAATTTATTTTTTCAGAAACTTCATTATGTAAATACGTGATAATATTAATATAATGTTAAGATATGACATCGATTCACACGAAAAAGAGAGGGCTAAGCGTACCAGGTCACAAGAAGAGTAAAAGAAAAGTAAAAAATCCCAGATAAGTAAACAATCTCTTCTCATCTCTTCACGAATACACGAGGAAGGCAGCCATGAGACCATGGCAGCGTATTTTTAAGCTTGCCACCAACACCTAAATAATTACTACTAAAAAGATATTCTACGGAGAACAAATAAGACAATATTTCTTCATAGAAAATGATTTATTCAAGATTTAATAGAACTCACATAACTTATTCCATAGTTGCAAAGTAAATACTACAATATAAGTATGAGAAAACCTTTCATTAGAAATTACAAAGGCTAATTTTATCTTTAGAACATTCCACAAGTAATGAATACGATTCGTAATTATTTTTTAGAATTGTTCTGGAATGTTATTAAACGATTCAGAGATTCACAATCAAAACATAATTAAGTTTCAATTATCTACTTTAATTATGACAAAATCTTTTAATTTACTTGGCAAAAATCTGTTTAATATGAAGAAGCGTGCTCAGTTTGTATAAATTCTTTTTTATATTTTTGTTTGTTTTTAAAGTATTAATATTTATTTAAAACCAGATTATCAAAGACGATTCTCTTATCTGTAAATTAAAACCTTCTTGCTATCTTCTTGCTAAAAAACGAAAAAAAACAAGGAAAGGCGACCGAGCATTTAACGTAATAAAAACTACTACGTCCCGGGATTAAGGGAAAGGTTTCCTGTAGATTATCGTGAGTGATTAAATTTTTTTCCTCCTTTTTTCCGGCGTGGTCTGGAACAGGGCCTCGTCAGCCCGTATCAGGCGATTCACCGCGCGGCTTAGCGACACATCTGTCACCAAAAAGTTCTTTTTAATCTCTGGTTTGCGTTTTGACAATATTTTGCGCGCCAAAGTTTCTGCCGCCATTTTTTAAAATTGACTTTGGTAATATAAATTTAAATAACAATAAATTAGTTATTTATAATTAGGCTTGCAACGAATTCGTTTAAAATATTTTTTTAGGATACCATAAAAATTTCAAAGGTTAAAAAAATGTTATCATATATCATCGCTATCAGACTTAGGTTACTGAACGTATTAATTATTCTTTGTAAAACAAAGACATACTTAAATGCTTTGACAAAAAAATACTACTGTCCGCAAAAAGCCTTTACAAATAAAAATATTTGGTTACTGCTCAGCAATTCTATAGCTGAACCTGATATAATATGCGTTGCAAGTCTAATTAAAAATCCATTAAAATAAGTAGATAAAACGCAAAATATTGCCAATTTACATAATTAATTCGAACATAGTGCAGACGGTAAGCAGAATGTATAAATTTAATCACCCAGCGAAAACTATGCTGATGGTTAGTGAAATGAAACAATGATTTCAAAATTTAGAAAATATACATTTAATGTGATAATATTTTAACAATCCACTTACTTTCTTAAACACTTAACAAAAGTGACTTATCAAAAAGCCATTAGCGCCTTTTTCACCTGTCAATGTAACTGTCAATTACGCACTTTATTTTTTTTTATTGAGCTATAGCTGAATAACTTTTTGACAAGTTTATTATGGACGCCAGTAATAACACCGTCGTCGAGTATTATCGCATGCATAACTCAATTTACTTAAGTATTTCCCGTTTGCACGAATAACGGCAAAGTTCGTAATAGTTCAGCGCGCTCTGTACCGTTTAGCTCAGCGAAGTCAAATTAAATGTCCTTAATCGAATTATTGTAGGTGACGCGTCAATTACTGTTTGCTTTTTCAACATTTTCATCAAGATATAATTTTATGCTGCAGATTTCTGAGCTATGTTGATGTTTGTATCATTGTAATTGTGTCCTAAATAAGTCTCAACGGACGTTATTATTCAATAGTGACATTAAGAGACGTTACAAAACGGTTGCACTAACCCTTTTCGATAGTGGAACATCATAGAGATTTAGTCAATTTGAGTAAGACATGACCTACTTATTCCCTCGGAATTGTAATGTAGGTATGCGTGGCATTCTCCCACGAAAAAAAAATCTTTCGATATTTTTAGATATTATGCCATTTAGGTAATTTGCTATTTAAAAGATAACCGAACTAGCCGTTATTTGAGTACGAGTGATGTATCTAACTATCATTCATATAAAAATTAGTACTAACTAATTAGTACAAACTATGAGATGCTACAATATTTACTAGTATGGCAGTAATACAGTATAAAAACCCCTGTGTCCTTATCCCCTTTGCAATCATTCGTGCAAAATCTATATAAATAGTACTACATTTACTCTAATAAATACCAATTGTACTTGTTAAGGCAGCTTAAGTTAGTCCCTTCTAGAATCATTTGCATCAAAGGTGGCTAAGCTGGTTGATAGTCTGATATACTCGTATTATAAATATACTAGAGCCACAATTTAAAAAATAATCATTTTCTTATACAGTAATTATGTTCAGCTCCTGTAGTTCATTTATCTTTATTTATTACATACTAGCGGACCCGTGCCCACTTCGTTAGGCATAATGTTAACAATCCTTTTTTTATAGCCTATATCACTCGGAAAAAATGTGGCTTTCTATTGGTGAAAGAATTTTTAAAATCGGATCAGTAGATTCCGAGATTACCACTTACAATTTATCAAACACACAAACTTTACTTCTTTATAATATTAGTATAGATTTGTTGTCACTAATTAAAATCATAAATACATCGATATACACAAGCCATCCCAAAAGAAGCCACTTGTAACTGGAATAAGCACCAAGCTAGCCACCCCTGAATTATATCTTATTAATAACCTTTACTAATCTAGCATGCAACAAATTATAAATACAATAAATAAATTACTATAATAATTGCATAATCCCAAACACAATAAAACTAATTTAAACAATCCAGTCTTGATTAAATCAACTAATTTTTTGTGTACAATAGTAGGTACTATACTCGGCGAGATATATATTGAAATCTACCATGGGAAAGGGACCCTCTATTAATGTCGATTTCATAGAGCTCTATCTCTTTCGCACATTAACTATAAGACATTTATCCCGTAAAACAGAAACGCTATTCCAATTAAAAAAAAAACAAATCGGTCTACTTTGACAGTTCGCCATACAAATCTGTCAAAACTACCAGACTTGAGGTGTGCTTAAATTTGATTTGACGAGTATTTGACCTTGTATATTGCGTGAAAGAGACAACGCACTATGAAACAGAAATTAACAGACCGTCTCTTTCTAAGTCACTTTGCCATATTAATCCACAGGTGAACACACCTCACTGAGTCTATTTTAGACAAATATACAAAATTGTATAATTATTATGATAAAGCTATCAAGATTATTAAGTACAAAGATAAATACTATCATAATAAATGTTATTATTTGGTTAAATAAATAAAGGAGAAAAAAAAGGAAAACAAAGCCCTTACAAAACTCTTTTTTCTCAAAACCTACAAAGGTACCACAGATTATCAGAATAATAGTATTCTATGTCATTTATATTATTAATAAAAACCCTTCCGAAACACCAAAAATGAATACCAAAATTTTCATACCGTTCTTTTAAATAATTTCCAAACACATACTATAATATCAAAATAAATTATCTTAGAAAATCAATAACTAAGCAACAACTGGTAGCCCCCATAAGTCTGACCCTGATATTTTCTAAAAAAAGCAGATACTGTTAAAATTCAAATTATTTTTTGTTTCAATATAGATAGATTACTATGTTCATAAAATATTAAAAAAAATCTTTTTTCAATTTATATTTATAGATAGCCTGTATTCTATCTACTAATTCGACTTTAAGAGGTTCAACGTTAACAGGTTTTACTTCAAAAAGTTCGACTTTAAATGGTTCAACTTTAACAGGTTCCACTTTAAGCAGTTTGACTCTAATGCCAGACTACTGAAACGCAACTTAAATTAAATTTAAGTACAATTTAAACCGGTCCGATTTGACAGTTCGCCATACAATTCTGTCAAAATTACGAGACTTAAGACGTGCTTAACTTTAATTTGCGTATGAGTATTTGGCCGTAAGAATTTTAAATTTAAAAGATTCAGCTTATGAAGGCTCAGCTCAAAGACATTCCACTATAGTTACCAACCCGGCGTAGTGTTGGCGAGTCGCCTCATTCGACGAGTATTCCTGTCTTGGTCACGAATCTTTTTCTCCATTTCGGCGTTGGTCAATGTCTCGAGATGGGGCGCCCATATTTCTGCTTCAGACGGCTGCCGGTATGGGGTCTAGGCAAAGATAAATAATAAAAGCTTAAATAACATTAATAAACATGAATTAATTCTATTTTCGATTGTTATATAATTTTTAATAATTAACTAGATGTGACCTACGCTTTCATATATTTGGGTATATTGCTTTGCGATGTCATTTGGACAATAACTTACAAACAATACTTTTTTGTACAAATATAATATATAGTAGAATTTATAAGGTCTTCTATCTCTCACTTAAATGTATACCGAAAAGTGTGTCAAGAAAATCGAATAAAACTGCTGCACAAAGCTGGTGATGTATCAAAAAGTAAACACCTATACACTGAAACTCATATAAGTTCAACCAACATTTATAGGTCGCGTCACGGATGTTTAGCGCTGGACGAGAATAGCTGCGCATCGGTAGAATTGCGCTCGTAATTGACGTATTGGTGCGAGAAAGACAACACGACTGGGACAACCAATCGTCCCCTCGATACCTTATTTTTGACTTCTGCGTAGGTTTCATTCAGCGCTAAAGATTCGTGACGCGACCTATACTTCAATTATTGTTGCAAAGAACTCACCTCAATAGTAGGCAATGCCTCACTAAATCCATATGTCCGTTGGTGCCAACCGAGCTGTCCTCTCACGCTGTAAGCTATACCGGTCACAAACTCTCCTCCCAAACCCAACTCCGCACACAACTTCATTGCAAATTGTTCTGGATTGTTCTCTTTCTCCGACATATCCCATTCCACCTGGAACAATAATAAGTGATAATATTGTGAGCATATTAGTTGAGTTTTTGAGTTACAATAGTGTGTGTATGTTACTAATGTACATACTGAAAATTTATTATATATTACAAAATAATAGTATTTCGAAAACAATGATTTATTTCACGAAACATTGTAGTCTATTATAGTGAACATAGGTAATTATAGATTAACATAAACGTGTGGGCAGCAAAAATAGTGAAATATATGGATAAATAAACGAAACAAGATAAAGTAAAAAAACTAAAACCCAACTACGACAAAAAACGACGCTGAAAAAGTATAAAAGTACCCCATGAATACAGGTAAAGTCACAAGCAAATGCTAGTAATATATATATATTCGAAATGTACAAGTGAAGCGCTTTAAAATGATACCAAACACGGCATATCTAGCTTAACTTTATTTTTTTACTCTGTATATTTTGTCCGCTAGAGGGCGCCACATTGAATTTGGTGAAAATCTATATAGCCTATAACCAGCGGACAATTAAGACGCTTCTAATGATATGTCATTTGTCGAATTCTGATTAGTGGTTTAGAAGTTACGAGGGAACAGATGAACATACATACATACATACATACATAGCCTGTCAAAATCATAACCCTCCTTTGGCTTTGCCGTAGTCGGGTAAAAATGGAATAAAATTCACTATTTGTTTTTCAATTGTCACAGTTTCAGAAATGACATGGAGGAGTCCAATCCGTAATTAATTATGTTTCGATTGTTATAGAATTTTTTAATTTGAAATGTTTTAACATATTACATACCGTATCTACAAGTGAAGTGTTCCCAACATGTATATTAAGCTTGATAATGACTCTCTGATCGGTGGCCTCTTCCAAAATAGCTGGTGGTTCACTCGGAAACGCTTCTATCTGTTGCTTTATAGAAGATGCTATGGCCGGGATGAATGTACTCGTATTTAGTTCTAAATCATCACACAGCACTTCGGCAAACTGTTCTGGTGTTATTATTGATTCTAAAATAAAAAACGAATTTCGTGCGGGTAAAACCACGACGCACAAATAGTTGTTAGACTGACTTCACACAGACTTTTAACTGTCATCTAAAGCAAACTTCTACTCACCATTTTTATTCCAAGTAAATGTGTCCCTCAGTTTTTGTCCTTCTATCTCCATATCGAGCCTGATAGGCACAAGTATTTGCTTCTGTGATGCGTTCTCGAGCATAGCTGTCATATCAGTATCGTCAAAGCACAATGGGAATGTGCGAACCTGTTGGAAAATCATATTAATTACTAGAAGTTGCTCGTCCCCGTCGATTCCTTTTTCCATTATTATTTCGCTTCTATTAGTCGCAGCGTGATGCTATGTAACCTAAAGCCTTCCTCGATAAATTGTCTATTCAATAAAAAAAGGATTTTTTTAATTCGAACCAGTAGTTCCTGAGATTCAGGGCTGAGCGCATTCAAACAAACTCTTCAGCTTTATATATTAGTATAGATATTTTTTTAAATATATATATTGAAATGTTCATTTGAATGTGATTATTTCTGTCAAGAAATAATATTGTATTATATACTACACATTATGTTACAATATGTCAATACCAGTTAGTTTAAAATTCATTTTCATTGATAGCAACATTTCTAAAGTATGTAAGTACTGTAAAATAGTAAGAGGTCAAAAGCACTTTTGCCTTCTTCTTTATTTAATAAAACTAGAGCATGACTTTGAAAAACAATAAAAAATCTTAACATTCTTATTTTAATAAATAGTTTTATAGAACTAGAATGTTTGCTATAATTTTAGTAAACTACTGTAACTGTACTACCAGGTTTAGTAATCCAAACCAAAAACTTTTTAATCACAATGTTAAGCATGCTACCAATACCTGTATGATGACCACAACCACTGCTAAGAGTGACTACGACTAAGAATTAATCACAAAAAAAACCTCCATTAAATTCAAACATACCTAAAACCTTTACATACCTTTTTATTATGAACTCTGGTACGGCTGATGGGTGTAGCTTGGGGTACAGCATCCAAATGAGACGAGTTAGGCATAACAGGCAACCAGGAGGGATTGTGGGGCTTCTTGCTCTTACCCTCTCTTGGTGTTGCCATCTCTTGGCTAACAGATACTGCCTTGTATCTATTTAAAAAAAGAGATTATAATTACTAATAAGATTCATGTTATTATTCCTTAGGTTTACTGCAAGAATAAATGTCAGAATATTATACTAAGGTATTATTTTATTTTTATTTTTATTTGATGGAAGATAATATAGAGATATTCTATGATAATTTTTTTAAGAACTTTAAAAACCAATATTAACAATGTATAGGTACTATAATTATAAAGTATAGATGTAGCTTTAACACCTTTTGGTTACACCAAATACGCTTGGTAGCCGTTAAAATATTTATCTTGTCAATAAAATCCCACAAAAAACATGTAAAAAAAATGCCAAGTCTCTCGATGCAGTCTTTCCATCGTAAAAAGGTTTGAGATCCCATAGAAGCCAAGTCCTATTCAAATTATTTTGTAGTTATAAATCAACATTTAGTAATTTTACCAATAGTTTTATTTATATTATAATTATAGTGACTTGGCAATGTACAATTCATATTCTTATAACATATACAAACATAGTTATAGTTATTTCAAATTTTTTTAAAAAACATCATTGAGGTTAGAATTTTGATCAAAACAATTTATACTCACTTGTCATCATTGCCTTCTATAATATCTTCCACTTCTGAAGCTTTTAACAGTGAAACAGAACTTGATAGCACATGAGGACCCAAGCCATTGTCAACCAAGCGTTTTCTTTCATCATTTGTGAGGGTTCTCCTGACCATGCCAGGGTACTTCTTGTAAAGAGATCCACGGAATAACCGCAGATAATTTCCAACCTATAAATATTATTAAATTTAATTAATATCAACTATTCTATATTTACCTATATAAACACTTCGTAAATTATGCACTTAATTTGCAAGAGCAATAAAGATCAATTACGTATACTTCGTGATTTAAGTTAAAAGTTGAAAAGAACCCAATAAAATATGCATAAAAACTAAACTTGCCTCAGATCCAACACAGTAGAATTCACCTCCTTCTTCTATCTGAAAACTAATCGGCTTATCGCCGTATGTTCTTAACGCCATTGTAAATGTATGTGACTTGTATGTTTTATGTCAAAAATACTCTAATTAAACAACATAGCCGCACTAAAAGAACAGAAATTTACATTAATATTTATTATATTATGATTTATGACTGCCATGTAAGATAGCGTCGAATCTCGATTCTCGAATCTCGATACACAACTTGACAGTTGACACTTGACGTTGAGAGTTGACGTTTCTCTATTCTAGTATGACAATTGAATGTTTCGCAGGGGACCTTAAAATGAAGTTGTAAGTTATTAAGCAATTATTTTTATTCTATTAAGTATTCCTAATATTATTTTCCTATCTATAGCTTTATCTATAAGCTCATTTTACCTTCAAGTAAACTACAGATAATAAACAAATTAAAAATAATTTGACAGCGTTTTGACATAACACTGTTTCACTTGCTCACTCACAGATTCTTGAATGAAAACGCAAATAAAAATAGGTAAGAAAAATAATTCAGTTTGATTTTACCAGTCTTTGGGGACGGTGTTCGCCGCGCGCTCCAGTCGTCGATTTAACGACAACTATTTGAAATTTTTGTATAATGTCTAACAGGACAGGAAATTTCAAAAACCCATTTTCGAGGCCATGGATGACGGAAACTGGAGCAGCGGCAGCAGCCGGAGGAGGGTCAGTTGGCCTGAAAGGAGTTGTTGCTGGCGGCATAACTGGTGGCATTGAAATTTGTATAACATTCCCAACTGAATATGTAAAAACTCAATTACAATTGGACGAGAAAGGTATGTTATTGCGTATGTTTATTATATTCAAGAAGTTCATATGAAAATTAATAATAATAGAAAAATTTATAAAAGAAATCGAAGTGATAAACGTTATCGATGGTTAAAGTTTTTGTCTAAAAATACAAATGAGAGTTTACGTCATTCGCTGTCTGATTAAATATATTTAAAACCAAAATGCAAAGGCGTCCCAAGTGAGTTTTTCTCACTAATATGTTTTCCGATAGAATTGTTGTCGCTCGGGTTTCGATTTCGAGGTTACCTCACAATAACACGCCGTGTCGTATTTGTAAATTAATACTCTATTTAGTAAAATGGACTTTGTTCCTTTGAAGTACATGAGGAATAAAGATTACCTCAGTATCAGTTACTTTAAAGTGGTCATTACTATTAAGAAATATACTGTTCTCTGAACACAATTACAGGAAAATGAATATAATTAAATTATCCATGGTTAATTTTAAGTGGTATAATTATTAGGTATATAGAAATATGTTTGTGTTAACTAATAAAGTAGGGACATAAAGTAGAGATATAAACATAATATTATGTCAAACTGTTCAAGATAATAAAAATAAATTTACTGGAAGTTAAGATTATCTAACGAGAGGTCACAGGTCTCATGCAGTATTAATTTTATTTTGACTAAGTCTCAAGTGAAAGCTAGTTCTAATATATAATAACAAAATGTAATATTCCTTATGAAAGATCTAATGGAACTGACATAGGTACATATAAACTCAATTGTTTCCTGTTGTGTAACAGATTTACATACTACAATAATTAATAAGTATTTGCCTTATTATTTCCTAGCAGAATCCTATGGTTTTAGTTCCATAGTTCATGTTCAAGTGGCCATATTAGGATAAAAGTTATCAAATATAATAACCATAGTCTAATCTTGAATGTATTTTTTTTTAATATTGTACATCTACTGATTTATACTATTAGCAGAGAATTTGAAACAAAATGAGTGGAAAAACATGTTGCATATTTAAAAACTTTAACTGTATATTTATGTTATATTGTTTTTATTATGGCTATATAAATTGTTTTGTCTGTTGGCTGTTACCATCTCAAATAAATAATTTCAGACTAATTATAAAGCTATTAATACAATTCCAAGTTAAATGTATTTAACAGCAGTTTTTAAGTCATAAAAATATATTTTTAAATCATAGATACTGATAAATGTATGATTAAAAAAACAGTTGTCAAAGATAGCTAATTACTAATTCTGATAGTAGTATCCTAAATAGCTTTATATTAGTTTGTATAAGATGTACTATAATGAGTATTTGGTGAGAACAAAAGAACATTCTTAATTTCTAGTAGGAACGTCTTTCAAACAAACAAGCACTAAACTATAGTATATCAATATGCAAGAATATTTACGCATGTCACATACAATGCAAACTGATATGTATATTATTGAAAAAAAGGGGATGAAAAAATCCTACTGTAGATGTATGTACCTACCCTTTAAATTATTTAATATAAAATAATGTAGTTATATTATTCTAGGAGTTAACTTGTAACTCTTTGAGCAGTAGGCCGACAACTAACTGACAAATAAGAACCTCATTTACCTTAAGAAACAATATATTTTTTTGACATTACAAAAATGTATTCAATTAAAAACAAACTGTCTCGCCTTGTTTTATTAATAAAGAAGGAAACCAGCAAAATTTCTAACGCCTTAAACTTTCAGGTATGAATTTTTTTTTTAATATTTAAAATAATTGTACCAACAATTATTCCCTATCTCTCGATCTCTATGCTATCACATCATTACCTAAGTGCGTATGTGAAGCGAGTGATTGCGTCGTAATGAAAACACTCCACTTGACCTAGAAATTAAACTGGAATCATTCATAAAAATCATTGTACATACATATGTTTTATATACCGTAAACTTTGGCGATTGAGATTTTTTATGTTCATACTTGATGATTTTGATGTTTAAGTTACGATAAAAGTTATCGGAAAATATTTGTTCAGATGATTATTAAACTAGCCGTTGCTCGCGACTTCGTCCCCGTCGATTTCTTTTTTCATTATTTCTTCGCTCCTATTAGTCGCAGCGTGATGTTATGAAGCCTAAATCCTTCCTCGATAAATTGTCTATTCAATAAAAAAATAATTTTTCAATTCGAACCAGTAGTTCCTGAGATAAGCGCGTTCAAACAAACAAACTCTTCTGCTTTATATATTAGTATAGATATAGATTTGACCTAGCACAAGGGTAGGTACATAAAATCAAATATCGATTTGATTTAGATGATTATAACCTTGCAATCATATTTATTTATTGATAGATATTCCCAATGACACATATAAGCGCTTATAATTTACATTATCTGTAAAAATTCCTTTATTTAACCAACATTACCGTACAGCTTATTTACCTAAATGTTTGACGGACCGAATAAACATTGCGTCGATAATATTTTGAGTATTTACATGTTGAAATAGTTCCTTGATTACATTCAATTAGCGTAACGTGGATATTGAAATAGAATATACTTTTCAGAGACTAAACCTTGCGTGTTGATTTAAAATATTACCTACTATTCCGCACAAGACTTTGTTCCGACGTCAATAACGGGATGCAAGTATTCTATGTGGTAGAACAGTGTCTAATCTAACTACATGTCAACATATATTACATCCGAATCCAATGAGTTGATTGAGTGAAAGTTTCAAAGATTTTCGCATTATAAGATATTAGTAAGGATTGCTTTATATAGGTATATTAACTGATAAGATTGTGTGGTAATCCAAAGATAAAGCTTGATAGTGATGAAATTTTAATACGAGTTAGACAACAGTTAATTTTAATACTAAAAAAAGGCTTCTCGGTATAGTACGCGTCACGAATCTTTAGCGCTGAACGAAACCTGCGCAGAAGTCAAAAATAAGGTATCGAGGTAACGGCGCGGGACGCGTGAACGTCGGGTGTGCGAGCGTTGATTGGTTGTCCCAGTCGTGTTGTCTTTCTCGCACCAATACGTCAATTAGAAGCGCGATTCTTCCGATGCGCAGCTATTCTCGTCCAGCGGAAAACATAAATGACGCGTACTATACCAAACCGCCACTCGCTACGGTAGGACGGAACATAGTAGAGTTTTGGTCGGGACAAGTCCTACATTTCCCATAGTCCTTTCCTCGAAGTCCATCGGTATCCTATAAGGATTTCCATACTACAAAACTACAAAAAACTGTTTATTCCACTGGCCTATCGACAAACGTTTATGTATATGTTTAGTATAATAGCATCGTACATAAGACTAGAAGACGTCGCAAAAGATACTTAGCTCAAGTGATATCCAAACGGCGACCATTCTACGTGACCCGATCAATGAGGGCACGGAAGTTCACTAGAACAATATTGGATAGAGTGTAGGTATATTGTATACGAGTATATAGAGATATTGATTTATTACAAACCGAAATAGCTATCATATTCTTAACTCTTGGGGTCGTTTCGAAAACGTCCGAAAGTAGTCTATTTGTCACCTTTCGACAGTTTAATCAGTATACATAGTAATTTTTATCGTCAAAACCTTTATAATTTCTATTAAACATACCCAAAAGTGTAATATATAAGCTAAAATATATATTGTTTAATAAAGATCTAACCTTCATATTTTACGATTTTCTTAGTAGGCGACTATAATTAGTTGTTTCGATTTTTTTTCAGGTGGCACCAAGAAGTATACGGGAATTTTGGATTGTGTCAAAAAAACCGTTAAAGGCCATGGGTTCTTTGGCTTGTACAGAGGTCTCAGTGTGCTGTTGTATGGATCTATACCGAAGTCAGCTGTCAGGTAAGACTTGCATATACAAACATACATGTATACCATACAATGAAAACGTTTATCTCCGAAACTACTGCGTCTGGTACTGTTACTAAGTGAAAAAATATTTTTGTGTGGTACAGTCCATTTATCGAGCAAGACTCTCACGCTGTGTCTTATTAGTCGAAGCGAAAAAAATATTCATATTTTAGGGCTTCTGTTACGTGCGTTGTGTAAACGGTTTGTTATTCAAATAATTGTGAAAATAATATAAAAAAGTCTGTATATGTCTATCTTTTACGATTGATATACTATAGCGTTTTATGGTAATCAAAGGTCCAACAAGAACAAAATGGCGATACCCGACGATAACGTCTGTTACTTTCGCGATTTAGCTTCATTTTAGCATAGAAAAGCATAATTTTAAGCTACTCTTAGTCAATTTTTCTTTACTTAGGGCCGAAGCTGCTGACCCGTGCCCACTGCATAGGTCATAATATTAACAATCCTTTTTTATATTATAGCCTATGACACTCGGCAATAATGAGGCTTTCTATTGGTGAAAGAATTTTTAAAATCGGTTCAGTAGATCCCGAGATTAATTTAACAAACACACAAACTTTACTTCTTTATAATATTACTATAGATATAAACCAACGTCCTCTTAAATCATCCATCTATTCAAAAACTGCATCAAAATCGGTTATGAAGTTTCAAAAGCATACATACAGCATAGCGATAGACAGGCATCGGAATGCACCTAGGAGTTTGAATTTAACATCATTAGAATAATTGACGGTATATGTCTAACCAAATTTACACGTTTCTTATGGGTATTTAAATGTATGCGTTCTAATTGTAACAGCCAATATTTTTCACGTCGGGCAATATACCCATGTCTACACAGTGTGTTACAAAACCTGTGTCCGATCCTGAACGGTAATATTCTCTATCTAAAAACCTTAAGAATAAAATAAAATAAAAAATCTATGTCTAAAAATAACAATGCAATTAAGTTTTAATAAAGATTATGTTTCTTGTGAAAAATTTACACAAATTCACAAACGCTGTAACTCACGTACGGTTCGTAGACCCTATAGAGTATAAACCCTATAGCTAGTAGAGCACATGAACGCGAGAGTTTATTTTTTTTGTTAGGAAAAAATAATTATCTTTTTAAAAACGAAAGCAAAATAAGGACTTACTACCGGTATATAGTACGAGGTTTTTTGTTCGGACCTATGTTTTGTAACACACTGTATAAGGGGTATTAAAGCAATAAGCATATAAAAATAATTTCCTTATTAGAAACGAGTCTTTAACCTTCAACTTAGTAATATGTTAACGTATTACGTAAATCGAGATTTCGAGAAGTTCATTCAAATATTTTATTGCTATCTCATTTAGACGATAGATCGACACGATATTTTTCGTAATTTTTCTAATGAGAGAGTTTGGAAAAATTTGGTTTTAAATTGCGTAAAATTACAAGTTTACTAGGTTTTGCTTATCTTTATCTAATCTATACTAGTATCTATATCAATGTATCTATACTAAATGAGGAAAGTTTCGATTGCTTGTTTGTATTGAATAGGCTATAAACTACTGGTTTATGGATTTTATAAATTTTATAACACATTTATGCCGGAATATTAAAACGCTATTCAAATTTTAAGTAAATCAGTTCGATTTCAAAGTTCGTTAAAGTAGATTTGAGGATGAGTATTTGGCCAATAGACTACAGTTAAGGGACGAATATTCAAGCTACTTTATATTGCGACATCTTAAAAAGTTAAATAGAAGGAAATAGGAAATAAAAAATAAAATTCGCCAGTTGACCTTGAGTTTTATAAAATAAATAAATAAATCTTTATTAATACTAAAAATGACACAAGGATTACAAATTTTAGTATCATGGTTATGAGGGCCAGAACATAAAGACCCTGACTTCTAAACTAAGTAAAACCTGTATCTTAGAAGTCAATGCACCTTCCGAATTATATAATGCGCAAAAGCCAAGATAAATACAATTTCCTTAAAAGCAATTAAAAGTGTTAATGATGCTGCTTGTTCCGTTTTATTTGTAATGCATAAGACATACAGTATTTATTTGTTTGAAGTGTATTATTGTTAGTACTAAATCTAGCATTGTGTAGGAAAATTCGCTACACTATTCTTTAGTTGGAGACTATGCTTAGAATAAGTAACACACGATAAGAAAAGTTCAATGAGTCATACGGTCGGCTGATAGTGTCTCAATGACATTGCGGGCGTTTGACCACCTCAATGCTCGCTGCTTAGAGAACGGGGACAGGAAATCGAAAGGAACTTACTTTAGATATGTTGCTATGTTAACTTCTGTTTTTTTTTTCGATATATTCAAGTTTGTCTGAAGATTTTGTTTCAATGTCGATACATTCAATTTAGTTTGATTGAAGCGTAATCCGAAATAAACCTCGCTTCTTCCTATCTTGTAACAAATTTTGAATTTGGCTACGACTGAAAAAGGTACCTACCTTACTTATAAGATATTACAAGAGAAAAACTATATCAGATACATAGTGATTAAAATAGGTAATTAAAATTGAAATATAATCTTTCATGGTGTGTTATTATATATCGCACTATAAATTATGTTAGTTGCGATGTGAACAGCTATAAAGACTTTTCTACCTACGTTTAATTTTAATTAAAAACGCTAATTCACCGATATTTTTATCTTTTTATCTAGTATGGAAAAGTTATCTCCTTTTTTATATTGCTGATATATATCACACTTGTAGCGATTTGTTAAAAAAATAATGAAATACTATCTCTAGTACAAAATTATATGGAACGGTGTCAATACTGTATTGGTTGGTTGAAACCTTGAACGCACGACTTTGTTGTAATCAGGCTTTGTGCATAATATTATAGTCTAGTCTAATAACTCGACAATAATCTGTACTAACTAGTTCAATAAAAATATATGCTAAAATATTGTGTTTCTATGATGGAAAGCGTTTGTCTCTGCAACTCTTGGACTATTTTCAATTTTTTATCATTAAGCCCAAATTTCATGAAGACTATTTAAAACATTATGCTACCTATTTAAAGGAATAAAGGTGCGGTGTGCTAACCTAATGTTTTGATTTAAAAAAACCACTCGAAATAAACTTTATTACAAGCAAATATATTTCAATTTTCAATTACAAATTCTCGTAACAACTACTGTTGTATGAATAGGTAAGGTAGCTATATCATTAAAGTATTGTATGTATATCATGGATGATAAAATCTTGAAAGTATATGTAAGGGTTAGAAGAAATTGATTCCAGAAATAAAAACATCGACTCGGGGTCACCTTGTTCTAAATGCGATTCACGAATCAAGAGGGCATGTAAAAACTCAGCTTCAATTTCACACTACAAATACCATATTGATTTATTAATCCAAACTAACATTATAAATGCGAAAGTATCTCTGTCTGTCTCTCGCTTTCTCGCCATAACTACTGAACCAATTGTAATGAAATTTGGCACACAGTTTGCCTCTAGGCAAGTAGGCAAAGTAAGATAAAAGTAGATGTCCTTTCTAAGGCTCTATCCTTTAACTAGAAAAAAAACTGCCGTAAGGATGGGTAATGGGGGTTAAACTTTATATGAACCTCCACGCGGACGGAGTCGCGAGCAGTAGCCAAAATGATTATTATGAAAGTTGTCCATGGTACAGTTTACGTAACAATGTGCTCGCTTTCGATTGTTTTTCTTCCTAATCCTTTAGTAAATGAAATGTTTACTCTCCACAACTTCACGTACTTGCCTATTAATGATAATTATAATTTCACGTCTTTATAAGTATTTCTGTATTTATAAAATGCACTGTTCTGTTTTATGTTCTACTAGCGACCCGCCCCGGTTTCGCTCGCGTATATTGTGCAAGTATTATAAAAAACATCCTCTTGAATGACTCTATCTTTGAGAAAAATCGCTCAAGAATTCCTTGCGTAAATTTAAAAAAATTAGAATACATGGGGATGTATGTATATAGAAAGCAATTTTGTTTTATACTATATAGTAATGATAAATAGAAAGCACTAATTAAATAGCGTCTTTAACTTTTATTCACAGATTTGGTGTATTTGAACAAGCTAAACTATACATGGTGAACGAGAATGGTACTCTGTCCAACTCTGGCAAGCTCATGTGCGGTCTGGCGGCCGGTGTGGCAGAAGCTATCTTCGCCGTGACTCCCATGGAGACTGTCAAAGTGAAGTTCATCAACGATATGAGGATGGAGAAACCACGGTTTAAAGGATTCTTCCATGGAGTACGGACTATAGTTAGGGAGGAAGGTATGGTATGGTATGGTATGCACGGGCTAATTTCCGCAACTCCACG
>JADANM010006423.1:6212842-6230878 GCA_026213755.1 Eurema hecabe
AATAATTTAATACTTATTACATTTTAATCAAAATATTCAAATAAGACATGTAATTAACTCAGAGTTGACATCATTTTTTAGTTAATTGTTTTGCTTGCTTGTATTTAAATTGGAAAGTGAAAACATTGTATTACCTACTAGAAAAATATATATTAAAAAAATATACAAAGAAATTATCTCTTTTAAAAGGTGAAAGTTTTGTAAATATAAATCTTATTAATTATTTCACTAAAATTTATGTTTTCATTCATACTCTTTTCTAGTAAAACTAAGAGACAGATTTTTGTAAAGCAAAGAAAAAACAAAAAATCTTTCAAGAATGATTTTTTTCTTACCTCTACTTGATTAACAACTGGTTTAACACTACAATGCTGTAATATTCTCTCTAATTGTTCCTCATTAAAATTGGACACTCCAATTGATTTAGTTAGACCCGATTGCAATGCCTTTTCCATACCACGCCATGTTTCCAGATAATCTATCTCCATGTCTTCACCTTTTTCCTATAATGATAATAATACAATTTATAATTGAAGTTCAATGTATTGTATAAATTATAAAATAAAATGCTATAAAAATAATTTAGGTAGGTTTTTTTACTTATAACAATTTAAGAAATGATAAGAAAATTGTGAAAGCCATAAACTTACATTTGCAGACACAGGCCAATGAACAAGGTAAAGATCTACATAGTCCAATTTTAACTTTTCCAGAGATTCTTTTAAAGTGGGAATAACATCGTTTTCAGCGTGACGATGGTTCCATAGCTGTAATACAGAATAAAATGTTAATTTACTAGGTTGTTTGATTCTTCATGATAAAGCAGCTAAAATTAAGTAAGTTAATTTTCGTTTTTAAACTAAACCAATGCAAAAAAAATCTCCAACAGGAGAGAATTTTTTAAAGTTAAGAACATGGTGTACATGCAACAGCTGTATGCCTTTTAAAGATTTTGTGAAACTATACACATACTCGTAATGAGTATGTGTGTAGTTTTATGCAAAAACCTGCAAACACAGAGCCACAAAAACTAAATATTTATACCTCGGTTTTATAAGACCACTACATGATTATGTTAAAATATTTAAAGTTAAAAGTACCTTAGTGGTTACAAACAGCTCTTCCCGAGTAACTAATCCTTGTTTAATTTTATTAGCTATAGCCTGGCCTACTTCATCCTCATTTTTATACATAGAGGCTGTATCTATATGCTTGTAACCAGCATCAATAGCCCACTCCACAGATTGCTGGAACTGACCGGGATCTGATTTTCTCTATAAAATATTAAAAAAAATACATAAATCATTTATTAATACTATCAAAAATATAATGTATACTTCAATAAAATGACTAAGCTTTTAAATATAACGAAGTGCACTAAAGAAACAAATTTAATTTTTAAAAGTTAAAAAAAATGCAATTGTTAATTAAATTTATATAGTGATCATTAAACTATTCAGTTTTGAGTAATACAAAACAAAAGTTTGGGTCCATTATTTAAAACTTATGCTTAAATAAATAACTGGTTTTATTTCCAATGCAGGTAGAAGAAAAAATTGTTAGTTTGTAAGAACATTTGGAGGTTTCTAATAAATGTAATATAAAAATTTAAATTTTAAGGCCGAAGAACGGCCATAATCCGTATTCTTTTAATATTTAAAATGCAAAATAAACTTAAATTTATTACATAATTCAAAACTTTACTTACCGCGTAAGTTCCTAGTCCTATAATGGGCATTTCTTTGCCATTATTTAATTTAACATTTGGTACTTTAATGGACATTTTATAATACTTATTTAATAACTTCTGCGATAATTATTTACAACTAAATAAAATGAATATAAAAACAATTACAAAAAGAGCGAACTCGTTATGTTAACTTTCATGTAGAAGTAATAAATATTTGGAAATTGACTTCAATTATATATAACTTGTTAAAAATTCAATTGCATTATCAATTCTGATATAGTTAAATAATATTTAAATTACTTTTAGTTTTATGATAATGCACATAAAATGTTTAACCTACTTAACCTTGGAAAATAGAACTTAGAAGTTTCAAGTTTTAAATTTTATTACTCTGTAGTCTTTGGTTTTCATCTTGCACGAACAAAATTATGTATATTATCTACATACTCAATGATATTATAATTTTAAGAATAAAATCAGTTTTAACCACTATATATTAAGAAATACTTTCTGCGGTTTCTACGTTAACGAAAATAAATTAATATCCCAGTTTATGGAATAAATAAATGCCTGAATAGAGTCCAGCGGCTTTGAAATCAAATTAATATACAAAATGAAACCAAAAGCATAAATAATAAGTTTTTTTACTCTACAAATAATTCTGACAATTGACAATTTACGTCAAAATTATTCATTTGATGTACCAAGTGAAATGTCAATTTATATTTTATGTGCTATGTGGAGGCGACGTATCGCCTGTCGGTGACTGGTCAGCATACGAAAAATAAGCAGTTTATTAAATAGTTAACCTATAGTTGTTAATTTGTCACATTGTTTTGAACTACAATTATTCAGTCATGCCTGATGTAGAACAAGCATCGCTAGGTACGTTTGTAATACTTTTCTGTTGTAAGTTCTAACCTATCTCTAAAATTTTAAAGAATACTGCAATATGTAAAAATATTATTGATTTTTTAGAAGCGATATATACGTCCGAGAAAAATGGTAGCGATGATGCTGGCGATGGAACAGAGGGTAGCCCTTTTAAAACTATTTTACAGGCTATGCGCCACGTTGGAAAGGAGCCTTTCCCAACTATATACGTAGATGCAAAAGAAGAAGGAAAGAAGTATGATGTAGCTGCAAAATCTCAACTGAAGAAGATACAAAAAATTTGGGTCAGAGAAAACTACAAAGCAGCTGATAAAGCTAAAGCTGAGGAGGAGAGCAACGAAAAACGACAGCAAAACATGGAAGAGGCCAAGAAAATTGTAATTAAACAAGATCCTAGTCTTCCTGAAGCCTCTGTCGTGAAAATTAGTTCAAGTAAGTTCATACTTATCTCTTAATTTAACTTAATTTGTTATCTTCTACCCATGCAATATGAATGCACCCAAGTGCAATGTTGCATCATCAAAAATTATCATCTATTCTTGAACATTGCACCATTTTAATAATAATGTACAATATTATGTACATCTTCTAATTATGATGACAAAAACAATAGGGGTTTTCAACATTTTCTAAATATTTAATTACTAATTTTATTTCATGTTATTTTATTTTAATGATGTATTTTAATTAATTTTAGCTAAGGAGTACCGTGGCAAGAGAATTTGTGTCCGTGGTTGGGTCCATAGACTAAGGAGGCAGGGTAAGGCATTAGCCTTCCTTACATTGCGTGATGGCACAGGATATTTGCAGTGTGTATTACATGGAATACTCTGTCAGAGTTATGATGCCCTGGTACTATCGACTGAGTCATCTGTTATTTTATATGGATCATTGGAAGCAGTGCCAGAAGGCAAAACTGTAAGTTTCTTAATAATTTCAGTTTAATTCAAAAGCATACCAATATTAATATTTCTATAATGTTTTAATTTCCTCTTTTTATAGGTATGGACAAAAATAACTCTTATAAGAAATAAATTGGCTTGTGAAGAACAACATTTTCCTTTTACATTCTGCAACTTTAGAATTTTCCTGCTATATAATATAGATTAATTGTTTTCCTTGCCACCTGTCTAATTTTAAAATGTTTGTCTGAACATCTCTCCTTCCACTCTTGCATCACATACATTTCAGATAAAATCAATTTATTTTGTGTTAAATTTTCCTGATTTTAAGGCACCAGGAGGACATGAGTTAACAGTAGACTACTGGGAATTGATTGGACTGGCTCCACCTGGTGGTGCTGATGCAATACTCAATGAAGAAGCCCATCCCGATGTTCAGCTAGACAACAGGTAATAATCCTACCGATATGGTATATATTTAGCAATATTTTTGTATATTTTCTTAGTCTTTATTGTTCAGCAACTATCTTTAGGTATTAAAATCTATTATACAATATTTGTCTCAAGAAACTAGAACTGATTAAAAAGTTATTGAGCTGGGTATTCATATTGTATCAAATGTTCAAAACAGTTGTGTAAACATTACATATTCTACGTAGATTTCAAGTGTAATGCATAGTTTATCACTTTCAACTAATGTTATAAATTTGCCCGAGTTTTCTATGCTTCTCTGTACATAAAATTAGTCTTTATTACGTTCAAATATTTAAAATGCATTGTAGGCTTTTTATAAGCCTAGATGTTTTATTACTTAACTTAGAATAAGTTAAATCGAGTTATGATTTCTGCATGGATGCATTATCTAGAGTATTTCTTTAAATTTCTGCAAGTATGCAGGAATGTTAAAAACGTTTTTATTGTGTTTTATTTGTTACCAGCAACCCAAGTCAGCTTCGCTCGCATATATTATGCATTGATTTTACATACAAACCACTTTATCTTAAACAAACCGCATGTATAGAAACAGAGTTTTATTAGTAATAACTACATACAAAGTGTAGTGATAAGAAATCCTCTCACATTGTATTATAAATCCATACTAATATCTCTTAGTATACTGTCTGTATGTAGTTGAAATTTGTTATTTAGATAATTGATACCCCGGATTAAAACATGGAATACTTTTTATCGCAGTATTACCCCGGGAACGGAACTGTATTTATAAATAAATCTAATCTCAGGCACATAATGATCCGCGGCGAGAACACGTCGAAGGTGCTGCGCGCGCGCGGCGCCGTGACGCGCGCGTTCCGCGAGCACTTCGCGGCGCGTGGCTACGCCGAGGTGGCGCCGCCCACGCTCGTGCAGACGCAGTGCGAGGGCGGAAGCACGCTCTTTAAGTTCAGCTACTTCGGGTGAGAAGCTCCATTATACTATGTCACACTAGTTCAGCTACTTCGGGTGAGAAGCTCCGTACTATGTCACACTAGTGACATAGTACAGAGCTTCTCACCAAATCTTCTCACCATGACCAAATCTTCTCACCATGACCAAATCTTGTTAACGGTCAAGTCTTGTTAACGGCTAAATACTCATACGCAAATTAAATTTAAGCACGCCTTAAGTCTCTTAATTTTGACAGAACTGTACCTATGGCGAACTGTCAGAATAGACCGGTTAATTTAAATTTTTATTGCAATAACAGAGTTTTAAGTTCTATCAAAAGCTCTGAATGTCTTTTGGTTTGAACCCTATATTAATCATTCGAAAGTTCTTATTTATATGCTGATCGCAAGTACAAAATTAACCTTTAAATCCAAAGTACATTATATAAATGAAAAATATTTTCCAGGGAAGAAGCCTATCTGACCCAAAGCTCTCAATTGTATTTAGAGACGTGTTTGGCTACATTAGGAGATGTCTACTGCATCGCACAGTCATACCGAGCTGAGCAGTCTCGCACAAGACGCCATCTAGCTGAGTAAGTAACCATCAATTAATTAAACACAATTAATTAAACATTCATTACATACATTGGCATACATTCTATCGAGTTAAAAGATGTAAGTTTTCAGAGTTAAAAGATAAAGAAATACTAAAAAAAGTAGATTATTGGTTTGTAATTTTGTAATATATTATTATATTTAGAACTGTGAAAGTATTACTAGATAATTAAATAATACTTAATTCGAAAGGTACCAGCAAAGTTGTAAAGAATTACAGAATAATACATGCAGATTATTTTATTTTCCCATTAAAGTAATCTATTGAAAGATAGAAACCTTCGTTTTATAAATGAATTTATCACCTTTTAGTCATCTTGTCTGCCTGATAATTATAAATCTGATTTAAAATTACAGATATAGCCATGTGGAAGCGGAGTTCCCCTTCATCACGTTCGAGGATCTGCTGAGCAGGATCGAGGATATGGTGGTAGATGTCGTCGATCGGGTGCTGGCGTCGCCCGAAGGTCACCTGGTGTATGAACTAAACCCAGATTTCAAGGTAATTTTTTCTTATGTCATGGCTGGCAATATGTGTGTGTATATATATATATATATATAGGTTATTTGTAATCTTAATTGCAATAAAAACATATTATGTATACCAATAGTTTGATATCGTTTCATAACTCATTTTAATTTACTTGTTTTAAGGTAATAATAGTTTACCTTTTTGAAGGGTTTTCATTTGGGTTATGTAATGATCTATACAAGCGTTAAAAACATGAAAAAAATAATGCTTTGATACTCTAGCCCTGCAATGAGACATTGCTTCTCTCCGTCTTGGATGATTGTATCGCATTTACTACAGGGAGTACTCTGAAAAGCTTTACTATGTCTTACATTCATAAAATGTATATAAAGAGATTTTATTTTAAATGTTTTTTTTTACGACCGCCTATTACCGAGATTTCAAAACTGCCTTCCGCGTCAGGGGTTCTAAGTTCGAACTTCGATCCCTACAACACAAATATTTTTTTTAAATACACTAATTTTTGTTAACTAGAAACCAACCAGGCCTTTCAAACGTATGGCATACACTGACGCCTTGGAATATCTTAAAGAGCACAACATCACTAAGGAGGATGGATCTTTCTACGAGTTTGGGGATGTAAGTACATTTTTTTTGTTTCATATATGTATCAATAATAGAAAAATGTATGCAATTGTGACATGCAACAAATATTTTACGTAGTACAAAGCCGCGTTATTAAGTTTAAATAAATTTAAAAGAGGATAAAATACAAAATCTGTTTTTGTCTCTTCAACATAAGTTTCTTCCACACCTCTAAACATTTAACTATTTTTCAAGGTATAAAAATTACCTTTTATGTATCTTCTATTTCCAGGATATACCTGAAATGCCAGAAAGAAAGATGACAGATGCTATTGGAGAGCCAATACTACTGTGCAAGTTTCCAGCCGAGATCAAATCATTCTACATGCCTCGGTGTAAAGATGACAACCGGCTGACAGAATCCGTTGATGTCTTGATGCCTGGTGTTGGAGAGATTGTGGGAGGGTCCATGAGGATATGGGACTATGATGAGCTTATGGAAGGTATGTTGGACTTTTTCCAGGTACATACAAGCTTAGAATGTATTGTGTTATATTTTTTATTATGGTCTCCTTAAGGGTACATTTGTTTATATTGTTGTATTACAAAGAAATTGAACATTACTTAAATTATCAGTATTACTGTTTCATAAATTTTGATTTAATTCTACTGATACATATTATAAATGCTATCTATTAGCTGGAACAAACAGAGAGACAGATACAAAAAAAATGTTACTCTCGTGTATGTATGTTATATTAATTCAGACACTTTAATTTTGTTTATATTATTTATAGATAATTTTATAAAAATTTTACAAATACACGGCCGGTTTCAGTACATCATCATTGTGTAGTTACAATTTTTCTTTATTATATTAATTAACAAAATACATTTTCATTAAGATGTGGGTAATAATATTATAGAGTATGATGTGAATGTTATCAGGCTACAAGCGCGAGGGCATCGACCCCGCTCCGTACTACTGGTACACGGACCAGCGTCGCTTCGGCGCGGTGCCGCACGGCGGCTACGGGCTCGGGCTGGAGCGCTTCCTGTGCTGGCTGCTGGCGCGCCGCCACGTGCGTGACGTGTGCCTCTACCCGCGCTACCTCGAGCGCTGCACGCCTTAATAAATTATACCTATCATTGCGCCTTTCATTTGCCTCTCGCCTGTCATACTGGGTCAAGCATTATTATAAAATATTTGCACTCATCATTGCGCCTTTCATACTGGTTCGAGTGTTTGAAACTACACGCGCTACCTCGAGCGCTGCACGCCTTAATAAACTGTACCTAGCATTGCGCCTTTCATACTGGATCAAGCATTATTATAAAATAATCTGCACTCATTATTGCGCCTTTCATACAGGTTCAAGCATTAGGCTCGAGTGTTTGTCATTACACGCTATACCTCACGCGCTGCACTCCTTAATAAACTGTACCTAGCATTGCGCCTTTCATTTTCCACTCGCTTTTCATTTGCCTCCTGCCTTTCATACTGGGTATAGAATTGTTCGACGTCTGACTACTCGCGCTACCTCCAACGCTGCACGCCTTAATAAAGTGTACTGTCGTCACTCGTCATTGCCCCTCTCATTTGCCTCTCGCCTTTCATACTGGGTTTTCGTTTTGGTATTTAAAACATGATTTTATTCATCATGCAAACAAGTTATAGAATTAGGTTTTTATTTCGTCATTTTTTTTGTTGGATTTTTTGTAGTTGTATCGTATTTATTTGTACCTGTGATGTACAATGTATACTTTCGTTTATATATTTATGTAAATAAAACCAATCTCAAAAGCATTTAATGTTTTAAGCCCAATGTTTGCATTTTTAGAGCTATAGATCAAAGAGATTGCAACGGAAACAGATATAATACCAACAGAAGTGAAATGTTATATAGATAATATTTATGATGAAGTCGATACATAATTTTTGTTATAACATGTTATGTTATAAGTAAATAATCTCAAGCAGCATTAAAAATAAATATTTAACAAAGAAGTTTTTTGTTTTCTTAAAAAGTCCCTTATGTGTCACGACCAATGTAAATATTTAAGATCACCTAGGTTACCCTTACTTAAGGTTTTCAATTTATAGAAATTGAAGGTTTAGAAAACCAAAACATTTTATTATTACTGTTGTTTGGCGTTATAGATATCGTAGAAACGCTCTAAAATTTAGAGTCTAAATGATTTTTTTTTTTATGGCAAACAAAATTTAAAAACGTCTTCATTTTTTTAATTTTTTACAACGAATTGGGAGTTTTGGCGGGAATGTGGTGGCGTCTATTTGTAATCTGAATTGAATATTCGTTTTTTTGGTGCATATAGTGATTTAATGTTTGATTGTGATAGTGATTTATGCAGTAAATTAGCTAATAAGTGTCCAGGAAATGAAGAATTCATTCGAGAGATTCGAGAGCGCATAGTAGCGCCGTTCCTATTACACCAGGATTCGTCGAGGTTCTTCGTAAAGTTCACTATCACTTTACGAAGGGCAGAACGAAACGACTGACTGACTCGACTAAAGACGACTTGATGACGATTTTACTTGACTCATATCGACTTTTATCTTGACCACCTTATTACATTGAAACTGGCAAAAAGCTAGACGCTAATGCCATAATATAAATAAATAAAAAAATCACCGAATTGCGCACTTAAAATACAACGTAGGTAGTGCTTATAATATTAAAGATAGCGATTAGCGGTACTTATTTTCTTTTAAGTTTGAAAGTTAGTGAAAAAAAGTAATAAATAAACAGAAATTCTTTAAACCAAAATTTATTGACTAGTAAAATATATAATTATAATTCAATAATAATCTTTATCACATCATGCCTATGAAGTAATCTTAATACCTTAATAATATCATCAAATATTTATGTTAAATATTCTTTGTTTTTTATGATAAATATAATTTACTTATAACAATAATTACCACCACTATTTTACCCATAGATAATTAATTAAATTAATGTATTAGCTTCTACAGTCTCTATGGCTGATTCCTTTCCGTTAATTCTTGGTTTTGTTTGTCTAGCTCTGATTGTGTCTATGACTCCTAGAAAGGGTGCTTCTACAAGCAACCAAATGAAAGCTCCCACGAAGAAAGATATAAATACGTTACCCAGAGTAATGGTTAACTGAAAATAATTAAAGATGTAATTAAAGATTAAGAGCTTTTAATGTCTACAACATTAAAAGCAAAAAAGTACCTGGAAACATTTTTAAAGTATGGTACACAGTTTAGGATATGAATTTAAATTCATTTAGTATTGAAAATATAGCGAGTTTTTAAACTAACGAAGGAAACGTAAGTACATAAGCGTTTGCAATTTAACGATGTATTTCTTAATAGATCTTAATTTTAGATATATCGAAATGTGTGTGAAAAATTGTGAAATCGTGCAAATATAGGTAGGTACAACCTTTTGCGTTCTTAAGTGTAAAATGTTTATATTTTAATTTTTTTAATAAATAATACTTATTAAGGCCAATATTAGCTATATTTTATAAAATTGTTAAAATCTTACCATATGTATGACATCAGATCGCATCATAAGACTGGAACCGGTAAAGGTTCTAAAGAAAAATTCGTGGCAAATAAAAGCACAGTACGATAACCTGCATAGTACTATCCAAACACGCGCTTCTAAGAAACCCCGTATTGCTCCTGAAACAAAATGATTATTTTTTTATGGTACATTTATTTTATTAATTGTTTAAATTGTTGAAAAAAAATTCTTAAGCTGTAGGTAGGTATATAGTTTTTGCGTGTTTAACTTGACACTTCAAATGTATTAATTTACCCCTGATATCGTAACTTTATGTATGTATCTAATGTCGTTATGTTAAACTATGTAGCTATTGCCGGAATACTGAAACGTAACTACAATTCTGTTAAAATTACGAGACTTAAGACGATCTCAACTTTAATTTGCGTATGAGTATTTGGCCGTACTGTCCAATATTTTTTTTATTTTTGAAGCTTTACTTTTGAGATTAATGCGTTCAAACAAAATAGTAGGTACTTTATAATTAGCAATATAATACTTACGATCCATTTTAAACACCATTCCTATTATAAGTCCCGCAAAGCACGCCGCAAACAGTGGCTTCAGTAGAGCCGCGAACAAAACTCTTATATAAATAGAGAGAAGTGGTCCCTCCTTATATCCCACCACACCAACGAATATAATGCATATAGCTGTTGGTAACATTGCGTAGTACAATGGTAGATATTTCTGTAAGAATAATTATTCATGTTTCAAATAATGGTCATCCATTGAAAGCTTTGTCTTTGGAAAAGCAAGTCTATTCAATATTTTCCAAATTTTTGTCTTTACAAATAAAAAATATAAAAATGAAATAAAAATCATTTATTTCAGGCTTTACAATCCATATTCTAATTTCTATTCTGATAATTTCTATATTGATAGTGGGCAGGGACGCACTCAGTGCCATGAATAATGAGCAAATGCTGAGTGCATACCCGTACAATATCTTACAAACAAGCCATTGACATCAGCGGCTATGGCTGCCAGGAGGCTGTTGCGGCTGTCACTGTCACGCTTTAATGACGTAACAATTTTTGGTAAAAGGAGTTTTGAAATCGGTTCAAAAGTTAATCCAGTAGTAGTTTTTGTAAGAAAGGAAGTTCTCAAGATATCCGTGGGCCTGGTGAATAGGTTGTTTAGGAGGACTTTCATAGATAAACTTTTTGCGACTATCTAAGTATGTACTTTAAAACTATAGATACCATGCCACAGATAAACCAGTTTATAGTAACCGTCAAAAATGTTTAGCGATTGACGAGAATAGCTGCGCATCGGTAGAATCGCGCTCGTTGGTGCGAGAAAGACAACACGACTGGGACAACCAATCAACGCTCGCGCATCCGACGATCACGCGCCTCGCGCGCCGCACCGCTACCTCGATACCTTATTTTTGACTTCTGCGCAGGTTTCGTTCACCGCTAAAGGAAATTGACGGTTACTATACCTTTTGGTAAATGTCTCTAAGAACTCAGAATATCCCTTTTTAATAATTGTATAAATAATCTCAGAGCTAAAATAAGTGCCTACAATCTTAGCGGGATATAACACGATTCGATTAAATCGAATCCAACTAAAAAAAACGGTTAACTGTAAATTTGTTTTGCTGTCGATAGTTGAACGTGAAAACGTCATAAGAAAATACTGACGGTATAGTTGCATTTTTGCCGATTTTGCCTCTTTGTCGCTCGATCCTCTCTCTCATAGCACCCCTTAAATGGAACGCCTCAGAAGGAAGTAACGTCGCATGAGTTTAGCACGCTCCATAGAATTATAAGACGTCACGTCCAAACGTTCCGTTGTATGTATATTTAAAAATAAATGTACATGTAATTACCTTATATTTTTTCACATCGAAGTTTCTAGTCTGCATTGAGTATATAACCAAACCCAAAGTAAGACCGATGACAAAGCTAGCCAAGTTCGTATGAGCTGGTTTGTACACGTGGACAAACGTTGGATCGGTTACGAACATTTTTCTTACTGCCCTGGAAAAAAACGTTATTAAGTTAAAATTCAACAAGATTTAAAACAGGCTTGCTAGATCATTAGATGGAGAGAATATTCTGGAATTGAATGTCTTATCCAGTTGGTAATTTTACCTCGTTGTCTCGAACTAAAAAAATAGGTTTTTAAAACTAGGAGTTTTAGCAATGAATATAGCGTCAACACAAGACGGGGGGGAAAATTTGTATACCTATTGTTTATTTGTACATTTTGATGACGTGGTAAAAAAATGTATGCGTTCCGTAGCTGGCCCGCGGACCATTTCCCCAATATACTATGCTGGACTTATAGGCTGTTTTAATAATAAGTAGGGAACAGTCTTGTTAAAATTTATTCTCATAATTAAGTATTTCTTAAATTAGTACACTATCGAATTAGACATCCTGTAATGTGTATGTATTTTTGTGAAAAAATAAATAAATAAAAATGGCTACTTACTCAAATGTCAGTAGCAATGTTCCATTCAGATCTTGGAAATAAGTATGTAAAGCTGGGGCTATCACACCCACAACGAAAAGACCCGCCAATACTAGCTTCTTAAAAACACCCTTACATAGAATGCATACAATCAAACCTATGATATGAAGCTGTAGGTCTGCTGCTAAATACCTAAAAAATATTACATGAAAAAAAAATTACTTAATAGATTAAATACTACTTATTAAGTAATCTGTAATACGACTAGAACTATTACGTTAATTGTAGCAAAATTAAGTACCTACATAGGTATTATAACAGAACAAAGAACTCTAATTGTTGTTGTCCTTCTATAATATTAGGAAATAATAAAAAAATAATTATTATTAACTAGCTGTTGCCCGCGACTCCGTCTGCGTGGACTTTCATATAAACTTTAACCCCCCTTCCCCCCTTATAACCCTTTTTTCCAGTTAAAAAGTAGCATATGCTTTATCTCAAGCTCTAGACCGTCTGTGTACCAAATTTCGTTCTAATCGGTTCAGTAGTATTAGCGTGATGGAAAGACAGACAGAGTTACTTTCGCATTTATAATGTATGGATTACCTTTATATAGGGCAGTTTCTTAAAGTATTATTTTATTAGCAAAGCAATTATAATTAATTAGTATTAATTACGAAAAAAACTTACCAAGCGTGTGGCATGCACTGTCCATTATCGTAATAATTGTTAATATAAATGAGATGTGACCACCACGACTGACGACAATCCGTCACTGATTCGTTTACCACTTTCTAAAAAATAAATAAAAAAAAGTATTCGAAGAAGCTAATAGAATATGGTTATTGACATATGTCCAAAGTTCACGGCCTTGACCGAATAAATTATCTGTAATTATTTTTATATATTTTTATTTTAGACTAGCTGTTGCCCCCGACTCGGTCCGCGTGGACTTTCGTATAAAGGAAGGGGGATCTTCCTTCCCCCTTCCCTCCTTTAACCCTTTTTTCCAGTTAAAAAGTAGCCTATGTTCTTTTTCAAGCTCTAGACCATCTGTGTATCAAATTTCGTTCTAATCGGTTCAGTAGTTTAAGCGTGATGAAATGACAGACAGACAGACAGAGTTACTTTCGCATTTGTAATATGGATATGAGATATGGATTATTACAACATACTATTGTGACCTATTAATCAATGTTGTATTCATTTAACTAAGAGACATACTAAGTTTAATATTACTGTAGCTTTACTACCATATAAAATCAGACATATTTTCAAAAAAACTTTATTTTCGATAAATGTTTTTTATTTAGTACAATGCTTATGAAAGCATCCAAAAGGACCCTACACAGAGCTTAAAACATAAACATTATCAGTGAATTATAGTTTTGTTTATATAATTAAAAACTTACCTTCCAAAAAGGTCCCGAAGCGGCATATCTTAACCATGTCGCGTTTACTGCTAAAACTACAACATAGGGTGGAGTTAGTCTGAAACGAAATAAAAATAAACATTTAACATACATTAAAAGAATAAATTAATTAAATAAATTAAAAAAATATATAATAAAAAGTCCCCAAAGCAGAAGAAAACGGCTATGTAATATCGTCCTACATTTTACAATAAACCATTTTCTACTTTAGGCGGCAATCTTTGATTTCAAATTTTTATAGCAATAACAAAAAATAGTATTTATTCATATTAACGAAGTTATGAAAATATGTGTCCGCGTCTATTTTAAAACAATAAGGAGTTATAAAACGTTTAAAAGTATTATTAACCTTTAAATAGTAAAACAAAAAAAAAATTGATTATTTATTTAGACTTAGATCACCCAGGGTGTTGATAATTTTCGCATCAAGTGTAAATTAAAAATACATAGTACATACCGTGTTAATTAAAAATAAACATGTTTTTACTTGACACTTGCTTCTTAAAATATTAAATAACACGAAATTGCACTTAAACTATCAAGATGTTATTTTGGCATCTTACTAAAGCATTAACGCAATTAATTTGTTAGTTTAAGATTTTAGAACAAATAAGGATTACCTACGTAAGAATCATTTTATCAATTTTTGTTAAAATTAGCAACAAATCGCAATAATGCAATGTCATCCATACTAATCCATACTAATATTATAAATGCGAAAGTAACTCTGTCTGTCTTTCCATCACGCTAAAACTACTGAACCAATTAGAACGAAATTTGGTCCACAGATGGTCTATGGCCCGAGATAGAACATAGGCTACTTTTTAAGTGGAAAAATGGGTTATAAGGGGAGAAGAGAGGGTCAAAGTTTAATGAAAGTTCACGCAGACGGAGTCGCGGGCAACAGCTAGTGTATCTATATGTGAGGTGTTAATATTATTTTAAAACATTACATTAAGTAATTAGTAAAGCGAGAGAACCGCCTAGATGATATAATGTACCTAGTTTCCGATTCTGTATAAATGCCGGCATAAAAGTATAGGTATAATGGATTTATCTAGGATCTAAGTAGAGGAGATACCACATTTCAGCCAACATTCAGTTTTTCCTAATAGTACCATAGTACTTTTTTTAATGTGAGAGTAACAAACATTTACAGATCAACATATCGTTTTTATTTATTTAGATACAACAACAACACTATAAACAATCATAAGATTAACTACTTAGTAGTAGTACCTACCTTTATAAAATTATAAAGCGGTAGGTACGTCACTTATAGAACATGGGTGCAATTTTAAAGTTGAAACTACGAGACATAAAAATTTAAAAAGAACATGAAAATAAGATTAAAGTAGATCTTAAAAAGAATATAAATCTTACCTCAGCCATCGCAATCCTATCCGTTTCGGTACTTCCAACCAATTCAAATGTTTCGTTTCCGAAGCTATTTGTAGATTGTAAGAGAGTAGCAAGGCGGATATCAGGAAGAATACTTGCACGATAATTGTACCGTTAAAGAATAACTGATATGAATAATTTTCAAAAACCTGCAAGAAAGAATTTAATTTTATATAGGTACTAGCCGACCCGTGCCCACTTCGTTAGGCATAAGATTAACAATCCTTTTTTTATATAGCCTATGACACTCAGCAATTATTTGGCTTTCTATTGGTGAAAGAATTTTTAAAATCGGTTCAGTAGATCCCGAGATTACCCCTTAAGATTTAACAAACACACAAACTTCACTTCTTTATTATATTAGTATAGATTAGCGGCCCGCCCCGGCTTCGCTCGCATATATTATGTATGTATAAAACATATTTTCTGAATCACTCTATCTAATAAAAAAAACCGCATGAGCATCGGTTGCGTTTATCGGTTGAGTTTTATAGATTGAGACATACGGACATAGAAAAATTTGTTTTATACTATGTAGTTAGTATAAATTAACAAGAGTAACAATTTCAAATCTGAAAATTGGAAATAAACAATATTAGTTTATTTCAAGAATGCATTGGAACAAATACTTTTCGATGGTTGTATTCAAAGTTAAAAGCTTCTTACCCTCTCTAGATAGAAAACGTTCTGGCATAAAATTATCAGAGGCAAAATAGAATGGCCTATTATGACACCTGTAATCGATATCGTCCTGTAAAAGAAAATTTTAATTTGCTTTTTATAGTGATTAAGGTTTGGATATTTTAATTCTTATATTAAACTAATTTGCAGCAACATCGTCAACAACGTCACACGAAAACGTATGCATTTCAATTCCATTTTGTTAAATTAATTAAAATTCAGTAAGAACTCTCTAAAACATTTATCAATTAGATTTTAAAATATTTTTCGTCAAGTTAGCCTGTGAAAAATTATCAATTATCCTACATATAAAAAATACGTTTCATTCAGGCAATTTACAATCATTTATAAAAACTAGCCCATAAAAAATATATACTCACTTGATTCCATTGAGAGATCTTAAACGATTTTGTCTGGGATCACTCCGGTCACTTACATCGACTAACTTTTTAACATTTCTGGACCAAGAAAAGTTAATTAGATATTTATTAGCTGAAAAAAAGGATAGATATTTTTTTATATCAATGTCCAACCAATTAAACCAACAAATTTAATGCTATAATATCCTTTACTCTAGTCGATTGTATATTCTTTTACAATATAGTTAACAAATAAATTACTTACCATTTTTTTCTTCGCCCTTTACATAAAGGATATCGTAAAGGCTTGCTATAACGTTTATCGCTAAAATTATAATTATTAACAATACTACAGCTATATCTCCTATATCAATGTCCATTTCTTCATTAGCTTTCGTACATTCGAAGTTGTTATGAACTTTTGTTTTCAACTTGTATTCATTCCACAGTGATTCATTAAGGCATGCTTCAAGTACCTTTCCTTGGTCCACTGTTTCTCCGTGTATATACTTTTGACACGATTGAGTTACGCACACTCCATAATATGGTTTCGTATGGTTGAAATGACGTATAGTGTACATGGAATATTCCTTAAAACAAATTTGTAATTAAGAGTTTATTAATGTAATCATAATAAAATTATATAGAATATTTATTATACATTTATATAACTAGAATACATAGCTAGCCTTATCAATATTTAACCTTGATTGAATATAATATACCTACTCAGACACGGTATTTCGTAAACTCGTTTAAATTTGAAACTATTTTAAATACAATGGAATAGTTTAGTACACAGTTTATGATTACAAAAATTTGTTCGTTAACTTATGGAATATTTTCAACTTTAGGACTTACTGTGAAGTAGGCTTCACCGTGAGTTCATAGTTCATACGCTTTATTTCGCGAACTTTTCAATACACAATATTGCTATATACAATTTAAAATACTATGAAGTAGTTATTAAGTTATTTCATAGTATTTTAAATAGTAAGTATATAGTAATATTGTGTATTGAGTTGACTGGGCGGTATTGTCGCTAAGCGACAAAGCCCATAATAAAAAATAAAAATTTTCGCGATCTTAAGTCTATGGAAGTCATAACATTTGTCCATAATCAGGGCCGCGCCGTCTCTATATGCAAAGTGTAACCTATGTATAGGTTGCGTCATTTATGTTTAGCGCTGGACGAGAATAGCTGCGCATCGGTAGAATCGCGTTCGTAATTGACGTATTGGTCGATACCTTATTTTTGACTTCTCCGCAGGTTTCGTTCAGCGCTAAAGATTCGTGACGCTTACTATAAGTTGCTATAGTTAGTACTAACCTGGATTGTAGTCAGAAGATCACTAGGTTCATCAGAAACCAGAGAAAATTCAACAGCGCAGTACACCCCGTCCGGTTCATTCAAGCATTTGTCGTAGTTATCCATACGAAATTGTGGCGGCATACGATTGAATTCCGTTACTATGAAAATTAAAAGACTATTCAAAATTCACGTAATACAATGTAAGGTGTGTCTCTTCGTAATAATAATTAATAATCCTCAAGAAATGTCGCACCTTACGAATTATTTCTGTATGTATTTCTAACCTAAGATTAAATCAACTTGCATATCAAACTAAT
>JADANM010006423.1:6314990-6354449 GCA_026213755.1 Eurema hecabe
AAATGAAAAATATGGATTAACCCTATTAAAGCCCTGAGGTAACGAACATTAAAATAGTACAGTCGAATTCAGAACACCTTAATTTGCAATCTGTAAATAAATATACGCGAATTACATATGCATTCTTGAAACCTCAAGAACTGGTTGGTGCGTCGTATAATTATGGTTCTCGCGTGACTGCCACAGTTGTTTAATAACGAAGATTGTTACTTGGTTAAGTCCTTTGCGAACGAGTCTCTTTGATTTATCTTATATGTCTTAAGACCTGAATTAAGTGCTCTTCTCTTATTTTATTCTATACGTATTGTTGGTTGCCTGGACGAAATGGCTTACAGCGATAAACTTACGGCTGCCTACGGAAGAAAGCTTACAGCCCTAAGTCAGCCATTTATATGTGGAGTCTACATTTTCCTGTATTTTTCTGCTTGTATATTTTGGTATGGTATTACTATTAGTAATAAAGGATAAATAAATAAGTAAATAAAAAGCTTTTACAAGCGGCTTCGCTCGAATTGAATCAATTAAATAAATATTGGAATTAAAAATAGCCCTGTTCCTTCTGATACTTTCAAGGATATGTGTACAAAATTTTATGATGATCGCTACTTTATGCGTGAAAGCGTATCAAATATCCTATTACATTTATAATATTAATAAGGATTTAAAAAGTGTATAAATGTACTCGTTACGTAGATTTAATTTTTTATAGAATTTATATCATTCAATATTCATATTATACAATTAAGATTTGCCACTGCGTCTGCTCGTTTTTTTAATCGTTAAACTCAGCATTACTGACATTTGATTTGATAGATTAACATTTTATTTTTTTATGATTTATTTCAGTATATAATATATATACTAGGCGCGCTCCGCCGTTTTACCCGCAATTGTGATTTTCCGCAACCCCGTAAGTGGAAACTATCCACCATCCTTCCCACCACAAAAGTAAATTTTTACATTCGTAATAGAGAGATTTAGCTTGAAATCGAGCATTTGTTTTATGAATAAGCCGTAACATCAGAAAGCATACATTGTATTTCGTTACAAACAAGCTTTTAGTGAAAATGCGATTTCTCTATAGAGTCACTCACAAGACCAGTTTTTTGCGTAAATCAGGATTATTTTATTCCATTCTTTATAAGAATATTTTTTTTTATATAGACTCAAGCTGTATTTTGTTTATAGCGAAATTAACATGTGCTTACATAAGTACCTACTTATAGAGCGTTTGCTTCAATCGGTGGTAGAAAATATTAGAAAATCGAAATAAAAGCTATCAATGTTTTTATAATTAAAATAGCCACTTTTTTATACATTACCGTCTTCTACTACGGTTTTTATTTATTATTCTTAGTATTTTGAAACGTTAGGAATAACAAACTTATTATAATTTCCATAATATTATTCTACGATTAGTAATAGCTAAGTCTTTAAAAGCCTCGTTATCTATAATCATATGACCGTATAAACACGTATTTAATAATAAATGATCTAGAGTCGTAAGGTCTGTAACCCCTAGTTCTATTTCTAGCCTTGTAAACAAGTCTAGGACCTAATGAGTTTGGTATTCCTAACGCGACACGGCTTTAAATATGAACGATTATAAAACTATTCGTAATATTTTTATGCTCGGTCTTTCGTTTAAAAGTGTACAGTCGTGTACTTAGTAATGACTATACTTGTTTGAAATATCTGTATTATGTTTTATGGACTTAATTGATATATTCTTGTAAAGAGAGAAGGAAAGTTCTTAACATATCTTAAGTGTAAAGTTCAGTCATTTCGCTATTTTTGATCAAAACTGGATAAGGTATAGCAGCTAAAATCTACATTACAGTTATAGACTAATAAGTGCAGTTCCATGTTTCATATTTCTAATAAATATCTCCCATTTAAAGGCCGGCAACGCATTCTCGAGACGTAATCTTTAAAAACCTCTTCGGGCGAAAGAGTTTGTACCGGTTTATCTAAAGAAGCTAAGAGCTAACTAAAAGTCGAAAACGATATATTAATATCTTAGAGAATCATCAAGATAAAGTTAATTATCAATATTATTCCATGTTGCATTGCTAACAATCAGTGCGCACAACTCGCACGGGCGCCGCTCCCGGACGCACTACTGACTGTTTATAACTCATCACATTTGTCATAACTTAACATTGATGTTTATGGTTATAAAGCATTATCTATGACGATTAATATTGCCATACTAATTAATCAAACACACTAAGATAACCGTGTAATTTTACATTCTCTAAGAAATATATATTTCATGTTAAAACATATGTACTAATAAGTGCAAATCCATGTCTCATGTTTCTGAAAAATATAACCCCATTTAAAGAGACGAGTCTTTAAAAACCTCGTATGAGTGAAAGAGTTTTTTGCGTTACAACTAAAAAATATTTTACAGTAGTACATATTTTATCACTTAAAGGTCTACTCTATCAGTCTTAATAAATGTTGTCGGAAATCGAATAAATCGTGCAACACTGCCTCGAATAATGAAAGGATGGTCGCTTCACAGCAATCAATTCGCGTACTCTTCATTTTTTATGCGGGTAATTTAAGAATTGCCCATTTCATGCTTCGGTGATATCTGTCTGCGTTAGTTACAATTGTTAGGCTTAACATAGTTGTTTATTTAAATTGCTTTACTAGTCTGCTATAGGTTAGTTGGTTTAAGTATACGACAGACCAAGATATTTGACTACTAAAGTCCAAGAACATAGAGCTTTAAACACGAATTTAAGAAAAAAGTTCTCGTGGATGATTTTAAAAAAGACTTTCACTATTCGTTTACGAATCTTTCAAAGTACATTATACCAAAAATTAATCTGAAAATTAAAGCTCTATTTTCTTGATACAACGTACTAACAAGATACTTGAAATATGTATTTTCTTTAATCGGTGTCGAACCGCGGAATAATTTATAAAGGTACTAACAAATTCTTGACAGTCCTTTTTTTCTAATTCTATCTTCTGAAGCAGATGGTAAAGGATTTCAAATAAATGGGAATTTAATGAAAGGTTTTAAAGAAACTAGCATCTTAGAGAAACGCCAAGCCTACGATAACACCAGATTTAGTTATCGCATAGTTTGTTCATAGATGGTTTAACATTGATAACAATATAAGGAGCATGTTTATTTATAAGCTAAGAACGTATTGGGAGTACCCGGATATGATGTGTAGTGCATTGTCTCAGTTTGCATTTGATTGAATTCGCTGGAGATGCGGTACGTTGGCAAAGTACCAGAAAAGACTATTGTATGCGTATCGACAGAATGATCTAGGAAATGAAGCTTTAAGGCCTGAAAGTGAGGGTTATAAGAACGATACGAGGTTGCAGAAAATTGCTAAAAATTTGGTTCTGATATCGATCTGAAATCTTAATAAAAGTTTTATAAAGTATTTGAACAGTATTGTAGTTAGCTAAAATACTCTACGATCTATATATAATTATGTATAATAATATTTTAATCTAAGACCTATAATACTCCCCTAAAAATCTTAAGAGATATTAAGACTGAGGTCGGATTGGGAAAAATTATACATGCTAAAAGTGCGCACATACTTATGAGGAGTGCTATAAATATTATATACTAGCTGTTGCTCGCGACTTCGTCCCCGTCGGATCTATTATTATGTTATAGTGAGTCAATCTCAGAAGATACACATATACTGTCGCGGACTTTTTTATAGATCATTTAAATAGGAATAATTCTTTCATACATATTTTTTTGGATTCTTGAACCGTTTTCGCAGCGCACGCAAAGGAAGCCCACAAAGATGAATAAATCTCCCCGTTTTTTCCACATCTTCCATTATATCTTCGCTCCTATTAGTCGCAGCGTGATGCTATGTAGCCTAAAGCCTTCCTCGATAAATTGTCTATTCAATCAAAAAATAATTTTCAATTCAAACCAGTAGTTCCTGAGATTAGCGCGTTCAAACAAACAAACAAACAAACAAACTCTTCAGCTTTATATATTAGTATAGACTAGCTGTTGCGACTGTGTTCGACTGCGTCCGCGTGGACTTTCATATAAACTTCGATCCCCTTTCACCCCTTTTAACCCTTTTTTCCAGTTAAAAATAGCCTATGTCCTTCCTTCTTCCAGGCTCTAGACTATCTTTGTACCAAAATTTCGTTCTCATCGGTTCAGTAGTTTTAGCGTGATGTAAGGACAGACAGACAGACAGAGTTACTTTCGCATTAATATGGTTTAAGTATGGATTGTGCTGTGTTTGTAAAAATACGCAAAGCTCGGCTGTTAAAGTCAAACTAAGCGACTCTTTAATAAACATTATTTCTAACTATATTTTAATGGCGTTCAATGTTCTTACTAATTATAGAGATATTTATGTGCGTGAGCTAAGCCAGGTTCGTTTGATGGCTAATCTCAGGTCACTAACACCGTAGTTTTATGAAGCTGAATAAATTAATTAATCCCGGGCTTTAATTGGCTTGGAAAATATAGAAAACCCTTGATTGGTTACTTTGATGTAGGTACGATAGTAAAAGGGATATCTTGTTGAGTTTATTTTCTGCTCTTTGGAAAAAATGATATTTCAAATGTTTATTAAGAACAAGAGAATATGAAAGTATCTTAATAGAATAATAAAGTGGCTGAATTCTTTTTAATTGTAGCTACGAGTTGTATTTAAAAATTACTAATGATACGACTAGCTATTTGAAATTTTCAATGCGTCGACATACTTTTGCAGGTCTTTGTTCTTGTATTTTTAGTATTAATGTATTTTTAATAAGTATTTTCATATTAGCTATGCGTCCTTGTATTGGTTAATTAGTTTATATATTAATAAGGGCATACCATTGCATTCGCAGATGCGTTGCCAACCTTGACTCGGTGCGTATGCGCTGCGTGCGATCACAAGGTCCGATTCATTTATAAATAGCACCATTTAGTGGATTTAATACATTGCTTAATGACTTTATTTAGTCTACCTTTTGCATCGAAGTTTTTCGTCCAAATTGAAGTTTACGTTCTCCGCCGATTATGAACCAATTTGAACGATTATTTTTTTTGTTGAATAGGTTTTATCAAAAGGGTGATTTCATGCGAATTTGGAGAAAATATTTCAACCCCCCAAGAGTGAAAAATTGGGGATGAACTTTTTTTTACGCAATATCTCCGCCGATTATGAACCAATTTGAACGATTATTTTTTATTAGAATAGGTATTATCATGATATCGGTTTTTTTAAGTTAATTATTGAATGAAACTTTGTAAATCAATGCTGGCAAGAGCAATTTTTAAATAATATTTTTGAAGTTTAACCCGCGTAGATACGTAATGAGTAATGACTATTGTAGTGTTAGATAGTGTAACGAAGTCTAATTAAAAAAAAGAAATAGTTAAGTAAGAAATTATATACAAAAGACTTGTAGTCGTAGAGCCCTTTGTAGAGTGTACAGAATTAAATAATGCTACAAAATAAAATAGAACTCTTCAAACATTTCGTAATCCGATTACGAACACGTTTTAATTATTCAAAGAACCTTCGTGTTTATCTAATTAATGTATTTTTAGTATTAATCTCCCTATCTGTGTATAGATCAAATATTTACAAATATTATCAAGTAGGGGTATTCGTAATGAAGCTGGCGGATTATGAAATTGACGTAGTATCGTAAATGTTTGATACCAAATTATTTATATATGTCGCAGAGAGGGACGTCGTAGTAGTTGTAGTGATGCCGAGGTAATGATTGTTTGCTTCATGATGGCTCTTTCTTAGGTTCTTAATAAGTAAAACTTCAGAGTATAATAATAATGGCGTATATTCAGTCCGATTACAAATGATCCAATATCTTAATTTTCACAATGCTGACTTTTTTTATAGCAACTGACAAATGCCATACAATTCTTTAAGTTTGAATTTAAACATTTAATAAACAAAGGAGGTTCGAATAATTAGCAATAGTTTTCACTATCTTGATTATTCTTTTCGTCCATCTGCTCCGATACCTATATATAATTTAGATTAGACCACAAACTCAAATTATAATGACTATATAGGATATTTTTTAACATCTATCATATTAAAATTTTGTTTATTCAAAGAGGCTTAATGTGATGGTCGTATTCTTTGTCAAATTGTAAAATTATTGTTTATTTAGATTGCTTTATATGTGTTGTATGGTTCTTTTGTCTCTCTTCATACATTGATTATATTATATTGAGACTTTATAAAGTCCATATTAACCTAGTCCATTATATTTATATTATGAAGTTAAACTACTTACTATAGATGAGAATAATTTTTATAACGCGTCTGACTTTTGTCTCGTCGTCGTAATATCGTGACGTCTTAAATAACTGAATTATAATTCAAATAATGTGTTTAAATTAATTGAAAGTTAAATATAGATCTCCTCTAAAAGTCATTTCAAAAATTTGGAATTTATAATATTAAATTAGTTTTGAATTCCATTAAAAAGCGGGCTCAATTTTTACACATGACCAATAACCAATACGATACCGTGAAAGGAGGATAAGCAAACGGTTTTCTATTCATATTATAAGACAGAGTTATCAATGCTTTTCCTATTCGTATTATTCGAGTGAGTAATCAACACACAATTAGTATCGATGTTACGCACGACGCCACATGCGTCGATGCATTTATATTTTAAATACGCACGGACAAACGTCCCGGCTATTTTCGTCCGGTCCCATGGTAATCGCGGCCGTGCATACAAAATAAAATGCAAGTCATGCCTTGAATACATCTGGATGCAAAAAGATTGGAATTACCGTATCTTTCATATAAAACGTGTGATGCACCTAGGATATACTTGAGAGGTTTATAAATGGGCTCATTTGTTTGTTTTCGTTGAGACTTGCTTGTTAAAAGTCTCTTATATATTGTAGACTAGCGGACCCAGCAGGCTTCGTACTGCTTCAATAAACGTTTGTATGGGAAATAGAAAACGGCTGATATTATGGTTTTCCCGGCAATTATTCCAATTTTTCCTACCTTTTAAACTTTCCCTAGACCTCCACGAACATTTTAAGACCAAGATAAGATAAATCCGTTCAGCCGTTCTCGAGTTTTAGCGAGACTAACGAACAGCAATTCATTTTTATATATATATTGATATATAGATATAGATATATAGATATATAGATATAGATATAGATTATTGTAGGCTATGGTTACTAGAAATACTAATTAATCGCTTAAGCCTTACCTGCCTCAATAGACAAAGGCAATTAGGAATATCAAAGACTAGCTGACCCGTGCCCACTTTGTTTTGGATTTTTTGTATAGCCTATGACACTCAGCAATAATGTGGCTTTCTATTGGTGAAAGAATTTTTAAAATCGGTTCAGTAGATCCCGAGATTACCCCTTACAATTTAACAAACACACAAACTTCTTTATGCTATTAGTATAGATTGGCAAGATTGGATGAAGAAGTAAGCAAAGAAGAATATATATAGCTTTCTACATAAGATGTTTGTACAATATTATATGAATGGAGCTATAGAGATTAACTATTTATAAATATTAGAAAGTATACAAGCACAGTTATATCTATAGGTATACTAGCCGGCCCAACGCGACTTCGTTCAGCCTGTTCTAATCCTACCCGAAACTTCCTCCCTTCGCCTATTCATATTTTTTTCCTAAGGACCATCCTTGTACATCCAGGATTATTGCAAAAAATAAATTATCTAAATCGGTTTAGCTGTTTTCGAGTTATGCTCTTACGAACACATTTTGCATTTCATCTTCATATATAAGATTAAATATGAAACATCACGGTCATATACATATTTTTAAATATATTTGTGTGATATTTTTTAAATCAAAAACACAATCGGAGAAAGAATTTACAGCTGCGTCGTGTCTCGCGATAATTGTTATCATGTTGCACTTTTATGTTTGTTTGTCCTTGATCAAAGTCGTTGAAATCAAATACATTCGCTCAGTACGATATGGTTTGTTGTTATAATTAATATTGAATAATATGTGTATGTCGTTATGTATGATGTATAAATTTTGTTAATAATATCCTTGTGGAGGACGGAGGATGTAACCTTCCAATGAGCCAAAGCGAGGATTCTCAACCAGGCGAACCATTGGCTGGACAGCCGTTAGATACCTAATGGTTCGATATCCAGTCAACTTGTGTATATCTAGAACAAATACCATTAAAGCGCGATTCAGAACTTGGCGCAATTCTTCTCAAAAGGCCGGCAACGCACCCCAGAACTGTTGGTATGCACGCTATAGCTTGCTATTGTATAAAGAAAAAAAGATTAATTACTATTCTGTAAAAATATTATGTATAGAACGCGTCATATATGCTTAGCGCTGGACGAGAATAGCTGCGCATCGGTAGAATCGCGCTCGTAATTGACGTATTGGTACGAGAAAGACAACACGACTGGGACAACCAATCAACGCTCGCGCACCCGACGATCACACGCCCCGCGCGCCGCACCGTTACCTCGATACCTTATTTTTGACTTCTGGGCAGAATTCGTTCAGCGCTAAAGATTCGTGACGCGTACTATACTAGCCGACTCCGTTCACGCTGTAGGTAGTAATCCTATCCGAAACGCTTGCTGATTTTTTTTGCTAAGAAACCTTCCTCATACATCCAGGATTATTCTAAAAAATAATTATGTAAATCGGTTGATCTGTTATCGAGTGATCCGCTCACCAACACATTTTGCGACTCATTTTATATTATACATTATTCTCATACATTAAGCTATTTTAAGTTACATATGCATAGACATAACAAAAGTGTCCAAACTGAGAACATATCAAAACACTTTAAAATTACGCGCATTATGTTGAAAATTATTCTTAAAGTCAAAATCGTGTATCTAAAAAATCTTCGTGTGAATTTAAAATTTGCATTAACAAAAAAGGGTTATCTGAAATATAATAAGACGATTTCAAATTAAACATAATATTATATTATTTGCAATTTTTTGTTCAGTTGTTCCGAACCGAAATTGATACTCGGAAAATTAAGTAATTTAATACTGATGTTATCGATAATGTTTTGTTGATAGTGAAGCTATCAGATGTTATTCTTTGCCTTCCATTAAACTAACTCTTTCTCGCGGATATGCCTTTGTTAGACGCGATCTAGTATTGTAGATATTTTTTTTTATAATTTGTAAGGTCAACGTAGAAGCTAACGGATCACCTGATGGTAAGCGGTCGCATATATTGTTGTAGATATTTCATAGTTATTTTATTGATATTGATATTGCCGCAATAGTTATGTGTTCTTTTTATAATATTAAGTTCCGCAAATTTATCTTTTGGTTTTAAAACGAACGTGCTTACAAATTTTCAACATTAAAACTTTTTCACATTTAAAAGCTTTAAATATTTTCTTAAGCTCAATGTTGACTAAATGTGTACCACAGGTCACCAAAATTTTGTGGGTACAACTATTTAGCGAATTCAGTTATGTAAAAATTAAAGAATATTCTTTAAAGTACGAGAATGGTTCTTACTCAACGAAAAAAGGGTACAAAGTTACAGCGCGAACGAAGTCGCGTCGTGCCAGGTAGTAAGTACATAGTTAAGTATAGATAATTACGAAACAATATCGCATAGCGACGCATCACTTTCAAAGTATTATCAAGACACTTAAAAGGACAAAAGACGTCATTGAATACTTAACGCTTTATTCAAAAAAATCGTAATATAACAATGCTTTGACGTCAATTGTCTTTTTGTCACTTTACCCATCAATCTGCAATAATGACTACATCTAAGATACTTATTTGTACTATACGACGCAATTTTATGTCATTTTTATAACCAAATATCTTGTATAAATTGTTTTATATTTATTTGAAGTGATACCTCTGAAGCGGTCTTCATGAATCTAGTCAATAGTTTTAGCGTTAATGAGAACAAGCATCTATAGATCATCACAAACTTGATTTTTTCCTTCTCTTACTCTATATATAACTCTGTAGCTCTTAGAGTAATAATTAATGATAAATGAAGATGCTATTAACAGACTCTATTCACTTAATTACATCAAAATATTAATGAGAGAATCACGCGTGCTATTTTTACGAATTTGTTTTCAAAAAGCATTTACAATAGTAAGGATAGTCCTCAATGTTTACTTAGCATTAGCAATTACCTCGCATTTAGTACGACTGTTCTGTTCTGACCTTGAGCCTGAACAAGCTTATCAAATATGCGAATGCGGGTTCAATGACTTCTGTTTTTTACGTGCTAATTGTTATTCATCCTGGTTCGATATTTTTGGGCAGACGCTGTATTTCGTAATGTAATTCATTCACGAGACGGATTATGACTACGGTTGCTTCTATCTGTCTACAGTACTACAGTGCTTTTTAGGAGTTTGAAATGTGGAAATGTGGAATGGTACTTTTTGCTGATGACACTTCACTTATTTTTAAAGTGAAGAGACAAGAGTCAAATTACGACGAGGTAAACAGTACTCTCTCAAATATAGTAAATTGGTTTAATGCGAATAACTTACTGTTAAATTCTAGCAAAACAAAATGTATAAAGTTTACTCTGCCAAATGTTAGGCAAGCCCAAACCAACGTACTATTAAATGATGAGAAAATGAATTTGGAAGATACCACTGTATTTTTAGGTATTACACTTGACAGTAAATTACAATGGGGTCCTCATATTGCTAATCTCGCGGGTAAGCTCAGTTCTGCAGCATATGCAGTCAGAAAAATTAGAGAAATTTCTGATGAAGACACGGCACGATTGGTATATTTTAGTTATTTTCATAGTAGAATGTCATATGGAATCCTTTTATTTGGAAACGCTGCCGACATTAATACAATATTTGTGCTGCAGAAGCGAGCCATACGTTCTATTTATAAAATGTCTGCTTTTGAATCTCTGAGAGAAAAATTTTAAGAAATTGGAATTCTAACTGTTGCTTCTCAATACATTTTGGATAATGTAATATATGTAAGAAAAAATATATGTAAATTGAAAACTAGAAGTGACGTTCACTGTAGAAACACTAGAAATAAGCACAAATTAGACTTGCCGGTGATCAGACTTAGTAAAGTTAGTAAATCGTTTAAAGGTCAATGTGTACGCCTTTACAATAAAATCCCAGAGAGCGTTCAAAACCTTTCTATTAATAAATTTAAAAAAGTAGTAAAAAAACGTTTGTGTGCCAAAGCTTACTATAAAGTCAATGATTTCATAAATGATGGCACATAGTGTTGCCCAAATTCAGTCTTGGTCTTGCAGTCTTGGTCTTGTTCTTGCGTTTTTGCAAGACCAAGACCAAGAACAAGACCGCGTATTTTTAGCAAGACCAAGACCAAGACTGACCGTGCAAGACTTGCGCAAGAACAAGACATAGCCTGCAAGACTCTTGCGTCTTGCAGCTAGGACTTAGGAGTAACAGTTCGGTGTATAGGTAGGTACGCTTAGGAATTCTATGAGACGAAAAAACTGTATCAAAGAATATGAAAAACTGGACCTATGCGCATTACGACTAATACCATAAACATAGCGAATAAAAAAATTATTAAAATCAAACTGAGTGCATGCATAGTTATGTTTTAACCATCGGCACTTTGATAATGCGGCATCAAAGGTTTTGTACTTACTTCTCAAAGAAATTTGCCGCTTTTCGGAAGTACATGGTTATGATACACGCGCCGGTGGCTTCTTTTGAAATCTCAAACAATCGTTGCCGCCACGCCGAAATCATAACATTTGACACTATTTGATTGCCGCCATAGGGCGTAGGTATACTCATGCAAAATAATTTCGAATTTTTTTACACGCTTTATATTATTGTTTGATTTGCGGCGGCATCCTTATCATAGAGCCGGCACGTGGCGAGGCGGCGCGGTTGAAAGCAAGGAAACGTACTATAAATAAAGGAATTATTTTAATTCCAGTCATTTCCAATTGAGCTGTGCTTCGAGTCTAACTTAATAATTGTTTTTACTAATTCTCTTCAAATAAATGATAAATCGTAAAACTCTTTTATTAAATTTCTTATAAGTTGAGGGTTCAATCTCTTTTTAGACAGATAAGTATTGTTCTTTAAAATACAGTCAAGTTATTGTAATTAATTTGTTTTTTTACATGTTTTAGCAAATGTAAGGTTATAAATCATGAATGTTTATTAAGAAACAGTTACTTCCATGGAAAACGACATATAGGTCAGTTGATTTTTCGAGCTTATTATCAAATCTTCAGTTATTTATTAATCTGCTTGATCTTTACTATGGCTATATTCATTCAAGCTCACAATGTTCCAATTCTAATACGTTTTTCTAGGATTTAAAGTAAACTTTAATAAATAGAAATAGACTAATAGGTAATTGCAAGACTTGCAAGACTCTTGCTGCAAGACCAAGACCAAGACCAAGACTGGGAGCGCAAGACCAAGACCAAGACCAAGACCAGGTATATTGGCGCAAGACCAAGACCAAGACTGGCTAAGTCTCGTCTTGTTCTTGCGTTTGGGCAACACTAATGGCACATCTTGGGAATAGGATGGCTGCTTGCAAGGCTTCTTCTACACTATTATAATATGACTTACAATGATGTATTTAATATATACTTATGTTAAGTTACAGAATTGTAAATTTTGTATATTTTAAAAGATGATTTTTTCCCCCTTTTTTGGTAAAAAGTGTGGGACCCGTGCGAGTTTCTTACGCCGGTTCTTCTCGCCGGGTTAGTTCCCGAACCGGTGGTAGGCATCATGTAGACTTTCTGAGGGTGTTTTGATTGAAACTTATTCAGAATAAAATTTATTTTCATTTTCATTTTCACTAGAGTAAGGAGCATGGCTTATGTCATTCAATACCCCAATGTGTTTCGCCTCACCGCATCGTGTGGGGGTCAAGCACATCTTCGCAGTGTCTACATCGAACAGTACTACAATACTAGATGCACAGATTTATATCTGCAGGCCAAAAGTTTTGACTCCTTTCAAGTTCTATCTAATTGGTACTCTATTGCCACTAGACAGCATACAGAGGACTATTGTTGTGGAATGGAATGTTACATTATATGATGTTTCTAAACACATTGATATAGGGACTACTTCTTTAACTGATCTTTATTTACGACTGCCTTGTGCGCCGAGGATTGTAGGTTCGATCCCAACACTGGAAAAACACATTAGTAGTTTGAATATGTATCTTTCTGGGTTGTGGATATTGCTATGTATTATATAAATTATATGTACATGTATTTACAAAAAAAAACGTGTATAATATGTAATTTAGCCAATATCTAGTTGCCATAACAAAAGTTCCGTTTAGTGTGCAACTAGATGGCGTTGTGTCCTGAAGCACATTATTATTATTATATAATTCGAATTTCGCTTTGTTTGTAATTAAAACACAAAAGTATGTTTATAGCCGTGTTATCAGCACGTTGGTGGTTGGGTATGTGGCACTGATATCGTTTATCAATGCCGCGATAAGTGGCGCTAAATAATATTTTGGTGGAAATCATGATTTTTTTTTTAGAGGACATTGCTTATCGATACCAGTGTCAATCGCCTTGTATGTGTGTTTAAATCTGTATGATTCTTTGTGAGACTTTCTGATGACTAATAGACTAAAAATAATATTATGTGCACTGCAAGCTTCGGTTTCGCTCGCCTAAAAAGCAATTTAGTTTTTTTTTTTGTTAATACATATACATCTTTCGAAGCCTTAGCTTTATACAATTTCGAAAACGATTGCGTCTATTTAATATTAAATAGCATTTTGAATTCAAAGTCATCTTAATAAACAAAACAAGCAACAACATAAACAAGCGAAAAAAGTGTTAGATTTTCTTATGATAGTATGTTTTGATATGAGCAATGCATACTTCATTCGCGGATGTTTGTGTGCAATGCTATTATTTAAACGCATGTCGTCACGACACTTTTTTATTAATTTTTATTGTCCTCTAACTTTTGTTGCCGACTGTACTTTAATGATTGCTCTTATTTTTTTCAAAGGCGCAACAAAAATTGGTTGCATATACTAGTATTTCTCTGCCTTTGAATAACAGAAATGAATTTAAAAATTAATGGTTTTGTTAGAAATATGTTAACCGTTTGCTATTTAATATGTATAATGAATATTCCATTGTTTCAGGTAATATGTTATTGTGTAATTGTGCTGTGCTTCCTGTATTTATTGGTGAGTTATAATAAAGATTATTGTTTATGGTTATAATTATTTTAAGTGTCAGTTTCAACAAAACGTTATATACGCTTTTATCAGGCATATGGGTTTTTATGTTAATAAGTGTACTAATAATCTATACTAATATAAAAAAGTAAAGTTTGTGTGTTTGTTAAATTGTAAGGAGTAATCTCGGGATCTATTGAACCGATTTTAAAAATCCTTTCACCGATATAAGGCCACATTATGCCCAATGAAGTGGGCACGGTTCACGTTCTAGGCTCGGTCACTAGTAGGTTATAAAATATATACAATCTTTGTAATATACTTTTAGGAATTTTATTTTAGTATTGTACGCTGAATATTTTTAGTTATGATCCTTGTTACAATAGTATTATTGTAATTTATTTATTTATTTTATTTATATAACTTATTGACATAAATGTCACGGCGAAGGGTACATTAACAAGAGCGTGTACATATTTTTAAAAGGTCGGCAACACTCCTGAGACCTGTCTAGGTGCACAAGTAATAGGAAGGGGAAAATACCACTTTTCATAAGAAAGCCTGCATCCGCCCTTAAACCGACAATATATATAAAAAAAAATTGAATAGATGCAACTGGCGGACTTTTTATTACAAAGTTATCTTTCCCAGATAAACGTAGATCAACTTGACAGTTCATATTGTGATCGAAAGGCAAATTGCCACAATTTAAAAAGAAAACAAATTATGTCTTAAGAATCTTTCATTAGATATCGGTAAAAGAATTACATACACATTTTATACCATTAAAACAAAGCGAAAACTTGCGTCTCGAAAACCTCAAGCATATTGATTTAATTGATTTTTGCTCTGTTACAAACATATTGCTGTCCCGAACAATAGAATAACAACTATTGGAATATCGTAAAAATGAGATCGAACAATACGCGTGAGAAACGGCAGGACGTCTAGTATTAGAATAGATATTTGACAAATAAACGTCATATAACACGAAGTTGACCTTATTTTGAACACAATCATAAATTAATTACGTATCACGTTGTTTGTCCGTGATTGACTCTTAAACTACTGAAGCGATTTTAAATTAAATTTGCACCCCTAAGCAGTTTGATCCAACATAATAGAGAGCTTACATCCCTCTATTGATTCGTGAACGGGATCAACGCGGGTAAAACCGCGGGGTACAGCTAGCAAATTAATATAACATATTTGTGACGCAGTAACGTTGGGTCTCGTAGCTATAAAACGTCTGGTACCCTCGGTCTACGGTTCAAGGTCGACGGGAAGCCATTTCTCTACGCGACGTACGGACGATCGACTTGTTACCGTACTCGGTGAAAGTAGCTGGATTGTATTTACTATAGAGTATAGACTATAGAATAGTTTAGTTCCAAGTGTCGCCGTAACACCGTAATACCGTAACACGGGTCAACGGTGAAACGGTGTTACGGTGATAGCGATTTTTGATTTTTTCAGCGATGAAAGTGTTTTTTTTATTCTATGTGTAATAACCATACTTGTTACGCCAAAGAAGGTGAAGGGTGTTAGCAACATACTAACCACGTCCCGTGGTTTTATACGCATGTATCATAAACATAAACCTTCCTCTTGAATTCATTCTATCCGATTAAAAAAATCGCATGAAAATTGGTTGCGTACTCGTAAAGTTTTAAGCATACATAGGGACAGAAAAGAACGCGTCGACGTTATTCTATGTAATAATAAGAAAGGATAAGAAGATAGTATGCTTATATGTCAATTTAAAGCTATAGAATGTCTGTTCTTGTGGGCTGATACGGTTCAAGGACGCGACGCACCGGCGATCGACAATGCTACAATGAGAGCCTCACAGTGAAAGTGGAATCTATAAACACTTATTCTAACTATTCCTCACAATATGTTGGATATTGTAGGGAATGGCTAGATAAATCAATCAGTGTTTATAGTACAGTCAAGAAGTGAAGATTGTATTTCACATTAAAAATCGTGTAAATAATAAAATTTTATCCATACTTATATTATAAATGCAAAAGTAACCCTGTCTGTCTTTCCATTACGCTAAACTACTGAACTGATTAGAACGAAATTTGGTACACAGATGAGTCTTAAGCCTGAGAAAGAACATAGGCTACTTTTTAACTGGAGAAAAGGGTTAAAAGGGGGAAGGGGGTCGAAACTTTATATGATAGTCGACGCAGACGGAGTCGCGAGCAGCAGCTAGTAGAATATAAAAGAGAATTGTAACGTGATGTATTAATTATGTCATTCAGGGTTGAATGTGTAGTAGAATTTATAATAACATCTATAACAATTATTTATTTGTTTTTAGATAATTAAAAATAACCAATAACCTACTAATAAATAATAGTGGTCCAACATGTTTTACGAATTCCAAGTGCGGAAAATAATATAGAGTACATATTGAAAAATCTTAGATAATCTTATATCTCTACATTGATTACAAACTAATATATAAATACGTTTAAAGATGGTTTTATAAAGAAGATTAATGTCAAGTATTTTTTTCTGAGCTATCAGTACACTTCAGAATTAGTTGTTCAATAAATATCACAGGAAACTCAAAATCATCGTCAGATTTATAAAAAAATGGAAACAACTCAGTTCCATAAAAAAGCCCTATAATTACATTATGAAGCAATAAGCAGTTTCAAATAGACTACTCTTTCTTCCTCAACGTGTTTTTTTCTATTGGGACAGTTCAAACATCGCGCCCTTGTCCTACAAAACGTATCTACGTGACCGAACACACGACGCACGACGCTTCCATGATAACTTCCCATGGCTTCTAGAACTTTCCAAAATTTACGTTCAAGAATTTGAGGAAAATTTTCATTGTTTATACTTTAAGTTTTAGTTAGTTAGAATGTTCGTTTTTTTCTGTTAAGTCAATAGGGTAAATTGTAATTAACCTTAAAAGCGTCGACGTGTCATTTGTTTTGTAAGACAGGATACCGCGGTTTTTTCCTCATAAAAGCTGAGTGTTTTTACAGTTAATTAAAGCATATAATTCTCCGAAGGAATGAGGTATTATGTTGGTAGAATAATTTTCAAAATCCAAACATTTTTTTTTTTCTGTCGCAAACATACAAAGTTACAAATTTACCTCTACTATTAAATATGTACAGATTATATTATTTGAAAAGCTTGAGTTTTCTTCTAGCCTTGAACCAATTAATTATATAGATATTGTTATTAAATGTTTTTCATTGTCTTTCGCGTTCTTCATGGCAACTCTCCGCCTCGAGGTTTCAAAACTTGTCATATTTTTATTGCCAGTTTAAATAATAGAGCCTAGACGCTGAAACAGCTAGGAGAAATGGTTAGTCATAAAATGTGAGACAGATTAATATATCAAGATCTTCCATTAAAATGGATTTTTTTCGAGTTTCTTCATAGAGTACCTACAATAGTTTGAAATTTAGTACTTTATATTTACATATAGCATACATTTATGTCTTTAACTGTATTAAGGAAACAATGCATGTACTTGTTGGTAAGAAAGTATGCGTAAGCACACCGAAGGAATTTTAATGTCATCTGTCCTCTGTACGACTCGTGGCAATGGCTGTGTTTATGAAGTTTAATGGGCAATAAACGATAATAATTGATGGACAGAAAAAGTTAAAATACAAGACAACATAATAGAACAAAAGATTTATCTATTCTTTTTTATTTAATCAACTACATACACATTATTTTGTTCAGATTTCCGGACGAAATTTTAAAAATTATGTCACGTGCCAAAAAAGCGCTTTCGCGCCAAATCGAAATGTCAAACTATAATTTTTCATCCAAAAATATATGCTAATTGTTTTTGGAAATACATATCTTATAGCATCCTTATTATATAATCAACAACTTTAGACACTTATGAAACGACATAAAACCTTATTCTTACATAAAAACAAGACTCAATGCTAACCGCTTCGATCGTTGAAAAATAAACGAACCACCCGTGAATTGCAAAAGAAGCCAGACAAAAACGTTTAATTGCTTTAAACTAAGACATCCTCAATTGTCTCCAGCGGAAAACGATTTGTTACCCGATACATACACTATACAGTGAGAATGAGTGGCATCTTTTTGCCGATTGAGAGGAAACCGAGGCGTGCAAGTACGCACGCGCCCGCTTACGTTGCACAATTTACACGACGCGACGGACGCGGCCGCGGCTGGCGGCTGGAAGGCAAGCGCTCAGACGCCGGCGGCGCCCCTCGCGACCTGCCTCACCCCACCCCCCAACCCGCGCGCCGAACACCCAGTAGCCTCGCAGCTGCCGCGCGCGAACGTCGCATTTCCCATGCGACCACGCACTCCTCCTAACATAATATGGATATACCCCAAATCCGCTCTCTCGTCAACATTCAGTTTACGTATCTGTGGTTCTGTGAAGTCTCCGACAAATATAAATGGATTATATTATAAAGTGACGCCGCATAAGTTAACATTTTAAGGTCCGCAATGGAATTTTAAACTATGGCGAATGCCGTACGCTGACGTGTTCGGCACATGGTTACAAAATAATACGGTGCTGACAAAATTGATGTTTTTAATACACAATAATGTGGCTGGACGTAGTAAAATTATGTAATTTTACGTTTCCGTGGAGTATTTTACTTGAAGGCATGACAATATTGATCAAATGTCGATGTGCGGCATGGTGTACTCGTGGCGTCCACGCTAAATAATGGCGGGTTTTCTCAGTTATACAGTAAAATAATCATATTAAATTTATTTCATAGATGCATTCTTCATTTTAGAAAGCTGCAAATGTTTTCTTATCTAACAGCTGTGAACTATTTACATATTATATTCATGCGGGTTAATTATAATACGCGCGTCGTAAAAATCTGATAACATTCCAAGGAAATAATACCGCATTATACACTCGATTCTCTTTTATAGTCACATTCTTTCGCTAAGTAAAGAAGTTTTTATGATACTTAAAAATCATAGTTTTATGTCTTTTCTAATTTGAAATTTTGTATAGCGTATGACTTAATTCTCTACATAGAAACATTCTTCTAAATTCTTAGAACTCTAATTAATATTGATTCAAGATCTAAATTAATAAGCAATCACTCGATTCCAAAGGCGACAGGCACACGTGCATATTATTAAAAACTTGTCTTCAAGTATGAAAGTGTCGCAATGCAACGTGGCATCGAGTTATAGTACTATAGGGCTTGCAGGCGTGGCCCTACACATTCTCGTTTCTGATTTCCTGGTACTTATTGGTACGGCGAGTGGGTGAAATCTGGCCTGCTACAAACAATTGCAACGATCTAACTCATTCAAATATTGTAGCAAGCACCCATTTTACCACGTATTACATTTTATCTATCGTATAAGATACATTTTCCAGTTCAGACTTATTTTCATGTATCTTGTAATAACTAGCCCGAACTGCTATAATGTTAGATTAAATTAATGAGCTCCAACGAATATTAAATTGATTCATTTTCTATTTTTATCTGTTTAATAATCAGATTGATTGTAGATTTTTGTTATCGTACCTAATCCTGTTAAGACGAGATAGAATATAGAAAACGAGTGAGAACATATTGAATTATTACGTCTAAACTATGTCTAAACATAGACCAGCCGATTTAGTTATCAGGAGAGTATGAATGTTAGCTACATTAGAACGATAGATGTACAATTGCAGGACACCATTTCGATTTTTAGAGGTTATGCAACTGGATAGCGACACGTGGCTATAAAGACCCTTTTGCGCATGTCCTATGTGTAACAGATATATTGCGGATTTTCGGCAAAGCTTCTACATATGCTGATAATTAAGGAATATAAAACTAAGGACAATTAGAACATTGGTGCATACTGTGAATTAAATACCACACCGAAATAAAAATAAGGGAAAACTTTCATTGATAATTTCAAGACAAAACTATTAAGACTCAGTATGCAGTCCGACCTTCTAACAAGGTCGAAAAGAGCTCGTATTGGAATCAAATACAGCTTCTAATTAGATATTAATTGGAATACAATATGCTGTAGTATTTGGTCGAACCACGTGGCGAAGCCTCGTACTGCGCAGGTTTCAGCTACAGCTGAGTTCCTAGAAAATCGTTACCGATTCCCGTATAGCCATGTGTCTTGGAGCACTAGAAAAGTTATAATCCTCAATTGCAATTGCAATGCCACAACCCAAAATAAACAGAAACGTTGATATCGTAATCGGGCTTTGATTAGATAATAATTTCGACACGCAGCCTAATATTTACTAAGCCCATGCTTACATATGTTCGCGGTAGAAAAACTGTCATATTCACCTCTTTGAAATGTGGGTCAACGTCGAGCTCAATAAGTTTTACTAGAGTCATGTAGTTGTAAAGTTATAATATAAAACCAGATTTAAATTTACTTTAAAACCCAGATGAGGCTCTTAAGTTTTAATTATTGTAATTATTGTTACATCAGAACCAAACTTCGATCTCGATTGCAATTATTTGTAACAATTATTGAGATTCTTAGCAATTAACACAGTTCTATCGGAACGGAAGTAAAAATATGGCTAACGGATAGACATGTATGTAACTGCAAGTAGAATAATTTATTGCATTATTTACAACATATGCTTGAATCCAGGAAATATTGTAAATACCAATCGCTCATGTGCATATCCGTTCATACAGAATGTCATGTGATTTCCACTATTACATGCTAATCACATTAAACCAGTGCCATGACTTGTTTTTCAGTCTTAAAATATCATGCGTGCAGTTCAACAAACGTGGCCTCGATTGATAATATCTAGATGACCTTGTTATCAGAATGTGTCCGTATCAAATGCTGTTAACATTAATTGTATCAAGCGTAGAGTATTTGTACGTGTGTGAGATAAACAATTATAAATATGTGTGAAATTCTTATACAAATCGAGCCGGTTATTTATATCCTGTGTGCGGTGTGGCATTATAAGAAATTGTTATGTCGCCTTTAGTTGCAGTAGGCGCTGTATTAAATGTCGCTTGCATTGCGGAAGTCTGGCCTTTCATCCAGGAAGGGTTTACGCTCACACTGTCTAGGCCAACAATTTAAGCTTTTCATATGAAAATTTACATGCTACTGTTAGAATTTATCAGTTTCATGGAACCAAGAGGATAGGAAATTTGCATAGAATTGACAAAATAATATCTTAATCTTTAAAACAAGGAAGCTAAACAAGTTTAAGTTAAATATATACCATCATTACTTTTGTAGCGAGCATGACTGTCGATTTTCCACATATAATAGTTCTCAGTGTTTGTTTATACGCTTACAATATTGTAAAACGATTTCCACCCAACATTAATCTCTCGGTATTATTTATAGTTCTTTGTGTGGTGTTGCATATGTTGCCTGCAAATTATTTACAACTTTGTACGCTGGTGAAGGTCATGGTCAGAGCGCGGCGCCTGTACTATACACTATAGAAGTATAGAGTATAGTGCATCGCATACTTGTTTGTGTTGTCGTTGCAACGCATCGTGGTGGCTCCCCATTGGTCAAAGCGCAACCGTCGCGTCTTTATGCTCTATCTATTTATACTTATCGTATCTCCTGCATCTTTGTTGTTTTGTATAAGATAATGTTACATAACTTATTGAAGTGGAAACAGCGATTAGGCAGTTATTAGCGAGTGATGGAATAACAATATAGCATTAGTAGGTACAAGAGTCTTTCCGCTATCAATGTTGATGTTCTGATTAAAGTTGTTTATTTACGTTAGTCGAAGATTGCATCTGACCTTAGAGGACGATTCTCATTAAACAACACTTTAAGTTTTTGTCAACATTGTTGAGGACATTCGAGCAATAAAAGTTTTTTGCATTCAGCAGATTTTATTTTTGCTAAAGAATCGACCTTGCCCCATTAAACTCATGAACCCGATCGTGGACGTTACAAATAATTATACAATGGAGCATCAATAAACAAATACGGCGGACATGTTTTGTATAGTAATTACATTGTCACTTTTAATACTTGATTTTCAATTTCGTTTGAATATTTAAAGAATTGCTTTATACGATGTCTTTCGAATGCTTCTCTGGCAAAAGTTTTCCTCATATTAAATGTTTGATGAAGGTTAGTTGGAATATTTTAAGAATTTAATGCATATATTTGCGTGATGTTTGCTTCGATGATATCACAAAGCCTTGGTGCAGGATGCGAGACCCAGAGGGAAGTAATAAAATTTGTTTGGCAAACTCTTCATGACCTAGATATTGTCAAATTATCAGTTTTTTCCTCGTACTCAATGACTATTTATTTTTTATCTTTCTAGTAGATAAAATATTTGATTAGTTTAATTGTAGCTATGATGACTTGTCTTCATCATCGAATTGATGAATGAGACATCAAATACGTTTTGTAATACAATATTTTAGTTGCAATTTTAGACTCTTGTATTAGGTGTCGGTCTATTTGAAACACCACGTCAAACTAAAATGCAGTCACGGTACGTTCTCGAGTTTCAGAAATACGACCCGCCACAGTCGTAACGGCAAAACAGTTTGCTGAATCAAAGGGAAAAAATCTACTATTGCAAAAGTGTTAAGCGCTAGTTTTCCGTGATTGCGTTAGAGTGTTGTGGAATGCCGGCTAGATGTGTAACCTGAGAATGGTGAATGAGAGGCAAATGAATAATGCCTGCGGTCCAGGCGTCGTAGGCTCGGTTTCGTATGCTACTATTGATTTCATTGTTGACTGAATCCTGAATATAATGGACGTGTTGACGCATTAATTAAACTGTGTACGATTGTAAATTGGAATACAGATTGTGAGCCTGCTTCAACAGTGAGTACAAGACTTTCCTTATAAGCTTGTCGTACTTTGATTTACGTTATTGTTCGAGGATTCGTTATGCTGCGTCTATAAGCTTTTCAAGCCGCCTAAAAATTGATAAAGAATGTTCTTTATCAACTGTTTTATCTTCTTTGTTTTACGAAACAATTTTGCTAGTCAAAAAACTACGTGGAGTACGTATGAAGTCTTGTAAAAATTTCTCAATAGCAAGTATTCGATGGAGTGATGCGATAGGCGCCGGTGACCGCATTCCGCACGTCGGCTCGCTATAAAATGGAGCGGCGCTTCCGAGCGAGCGAGATTTGCACTGACATCCTCCACTGAAAATACCAGCACGCTTCCTGCTTATGTAGGCCCTTATCGGGACATCTTCGTTTGGAAAATATTATTACAGTCTATAAATGGATAGGAATTTTTTAACGCTGTGGCGAAATTTGCTTCCAGTCCACTGAAGCCACTTTGCTAAAAATATCCGAACGTTTTCTGCTTCTGTAACCCTGTCTGATCCCTTTTGTTAAATCAATAGCTATATAGGCAAATATTTTAAAATTCATAATTTGCTCAATCATGTGGCAAAAAGATATTGGCAGAACATTTAAAGCAGTAGAGTAATAATAAAGATTATTACGAAGCACTCAGCCCCATATTCGACCTTCAGACATCGTTCATGAAACCGGTTTTTAAATGTTTGCAAATAAAGAACGACAGATTACATAATGCCGATACGTTGTTTATATATAATCAAGTTATTACGGCTAAAATGGGAGGTGGGTTAGTAGTACAAGGTATCAAAGTTCGTCCGCTTGTTATGTAAATTAAATCGGCATTTTGTATATACGAGGACATTTTAACACAATGATCGAATGTTTATCAAACATATGGTCGACTCATAACAATAATGTTGTATAAAAACTCGATAATATTGACTGTGCTATAAAGATAACAAATAGTAAATTGAGTGTCTGAAGATCGCAAGAAAAAATGTTTGGTTGTTCAATTGGTTTATTCGTGAATTAAGCGAGAATTAATAGTACCTAGTAAAGATAGTTAGTAATATAAATATGAAACATATTGTCTTGTACTTCTATAAATATACAAGTATTTTATATGAAAATCAAATTTCGTAGAGTTGTATGAATTTACTATATGTGCCCCCTATCCCCCCAATTTTTTATTAATATAGATATAGTAGATATAAAATAGACTTACTTAGAGTCTATAATTAATTTTATTAAAATCGCTATAGTGCTTCGCATCAAAAATATTAAGTAGAAATAGCCAAGTTCTACGAAATGTTGAGAATAAATAAAAACTTCAACTATTCATGAAGAGTTTTAGACCGTGGAGGCATTGCTGGTTCTGCTTGAGTAGATAGCCTTTTATAGACACCATCAACAACCACCATTGCACATGAAACAGCAAAAAAGCTAGCATATCTAGCCTTTACTAACTAATATTATGACTACAATCTTAGAACCCTATCCAGTTTTATTCGATATTTTAATACGTATTTTTCTTATCTGAATGGAGAATCTATGAAAGAGAAATCTCTACATACAATATTATTGAAATCTCTACAACTGTTTTTAGAAAATACTTGGTAAAATTTTGGGTTAAAAAGGCAAACATGTGAATCCCACAACATTTATTGGAATGTAAACGAATTGCAAAACGGTGTACTTCTATAAGCAAGTCAGTTTGCTTAGTTTTTATTTTATAAGGATAAAATGGCGTAATAAACTACATATATATTCTCTAGCCAGTTATCCAACGTATGCTTAGTGCTTGCAAATACCGTCAATACAGGTAGCACTGTAATATTAGCTGAGCTATCTTATTACCCTGAGTGTCGACAGGCTTATCCGCAATCTGATTTTAAACCTTATCGCCTTCTGATAAAGACAATTTTTGAAGAGCAATCGCCGTACCTAACCTATTCCAATACGCAAAGGGTACATACAGAATGATATAGATGATATAAAGGATAATTGCAGGAAGGTCGAAGAAGGTGACTCGTAGTTTGATTATATCGTATCGTAAGATGCAGTCACGTGATTGTTGCGACACAAAGCTTCTCTGTCCCATACAGACGCTTTAAAGTTTTAGGTATTTCGAACAATAAGCCATTTTGTTCGAAGATTATGACATTTTATTCGTAGGTAATTTGAGGGTATATTTATTTCGTTTTTATTGTCTACTGGCACATAGTTTAGCTAAATTATTTTATGTTGTCATAATAAAATATGACTTGTTTTGAGCAAGGAAGGAAGCGTCGTATGACGCTAATTAATACATTTGTGGCATTTATTTATGAAACGACGTTGCATTTATGCGAACAAAGGAAACGTTGCTTTGGACAGTATATTATTAGTAATTTATTTTGAGAAAATGAATTTCACTCTAGCTCTTAAGTTAACCATAGAGAAACTTTTAACTTGGATTACACTCTAACGTGTAAGTCAGTGAACAGAATTCATTGACATTTATCTCATCCTTCCGTGAATTACAATTAAGTTATTACGTACATTGGTCGATGACCGAAGATATAGGAACAACTGTGTAAGAGATAAATGTACGTATTGTTTACAATACGGATAAACAATGAGCGTTGCATGTCAAAAGGGCGATAGGCACGCCGAGCGCGCGTGTTTAGGCTCTTACATAACTAAATCTATGCCTTTATGTAAGTGTTCTCATTTCTTACTCGTTTCTAACTACGAGTATACGAGTATATTCGTCGGTGCTTAACGAAGGAATAAAAACACGTGACGAATAAAGCCATCAAGCATTTGTGATCCGCTCCGATGCCATACAAATAAGACGGTACGGTGCAGTGATAGGATTCTTGCCTCATTTTCATAATCCTCTTAGCCGCCGTCGCCTATCAAGTGTTACTTTAATTATTTTTTTCGAATAGCACTGAACTTCAGTCGGCACCGTATTATAAAAACCATCGTTGCTTTAAGATGAATCCTTGTTTTATTTAATGAATAAATTCTTTAACCTTTTTCTACCTCATGCAGATAAGTTATGGAAATATATCGACTTAGTGTTATCAGACGAAAACTGTGAACGTTAACTCAAATGTGATCGTATACACGTTATTTATAATATTTATTGAACATTTTATTTAAGTATAACGATGCAACATGTGTCGGTGTAGAACATTTAAGTCCTGAAACGTGCTTCCCCTAGTTAGTGTTTAGTGTGAAGTGTGACTGATAGTGTTAGAGCATGCTGATCAATACGTTTCTTGACACGGAGGATTTCGTGCATTTATATTACCCTGAGGATGAACCAGCTGCCACTCAGGGTTGTGGCGCTGGCGCTCGGATGGCCTCCAAATATCCACCTCGGCCACCTTCGCCTGACTACAAACAGGTACGTCATCAGAATCTATCAGAAACTTCTAGAATCGGAAGTTGTTGTTATTTCAGGTTGATTAAAATTGGGCAAAGAAAATATTAAGCATATATAAGCATTTTTCTTTTCTGGATTTTTGGACTCTAAATTCGCTATGATTACATCTGACACTTTAACATCATAATATGAGTACTTAATGCGTAAATTATATTTTATCAGATTTTCTATATTATCAGATTATCTAACCAACGCGATTGAGGGATTAATTTATACTCTATATATATTCAACTAATATTCATGAAACGCTAATAGATGTTATGAGAAATTTAATGAAATTGTATAAGCCGTACTTGGCTTCGAAGCCCTTTAATGATTCTATTAGAAATTTCTCTCCAATTAATTCACTTTAACGCCCTCGCAATTTATAACGAAGCCTTTAATCATTCTATTGGTGCTTTTCAATTCACTGTAAAGTGAGGACGTTCTCTACATCACCCAGCAACCTTAGCAAAAAAGTCACGATCGTGTAACGTAGTTGCTCTTTCTTGTATCACGAAAGCGTGTTACTATTCACCTTGAGGAGTGCACCGGTGATGCCTCGTGACGATGCGTCCTTGTCCTAACTAAAATGCTCAACCTTTCGCATTAGCATTCAGTAATTGTTTAAAACTCTTTGCTTGATGATGCTGTTTGATGGCCTAGATGCGTAATTGCTAGGATTGACACGCGGGTCAGCTTTGCTCATAAATACTTAATATCTAAGCTACAGCTCTTTAAGGCTTTGATCTTTTGGTCTACTTTTACCAAGTTTTTGTACATACTTAATAGAAGAGTTTATCAGTAATGGCAAGAACGCCGTGAAACCATATGGTCCATTAAAACCCGAACATCAGTTGATTACAAAATATAAAGTGTTAATCCCACAGCTTGTTGTCTAGTGAGGTTGCGGACACAATTTTACGCAATTATTTGTAAATTACAATCGACCTCGATTACAGCGGGTTTCGTGATTGTGGAATGTTCGTCAGAGCGAAAGCTATTGTATATTTTAGTAGCAGAAATACTATAATAGAATTGTTAAATTTCTTAGTTATCGCTTGGAAATTCAATATGCCCGCATGTTCTGCAATTTAGCTTATTTTAAATAGTATGAAGAATTATGGTTTTGAATGATATTTTTAATGTTGTGTTATAAAAATTATTAAACCTTACACGTCAGAATTAATTTAATACAGTATTATTTAATTAAGAGTTTGTCCACTGATTCTATTACTCTTCCATTCATTCATTGAGAAGTAACATTTTTATTCTAAGCTGCAAAAAACACTTAGAAACAAAGAGAGTAAAGTAAGTAAATATTCATTTAACTGAGTGAATCGATTCAATCAAGTGGATTATCGAACAAAGAACTCCTAACAAATGAAGATGCATGAACCTGTGACAGACCCTTAAAGATAATAACTTTTTTCATTGTGAGTTATGGCCGACGTAAATGTTTTCACCCTGGGTGTTATTCCGAACAATGCAAATTTAATGATACGAAGGTCTTTAAATTGTGCCAGGTTGTTTTGCTCTCGATGGTATGAGTCATGAGATCCTGATTTATTTGATCGTACGGACCTCAATTTCTGCCTACATTTGAGCTGAAACTAATTAAGGAAAAGGCAGAAACAAAAGCCACAGAACCCTTTTATATTCGAACCTATTTCCTATAACATCTATGCTGGGAAGACAAGAGGAACAATAGAAGGGTTTTACGGCACTCCCAGTCTCCAAACGGAACTCGGTTTCATTCAATGCTAATCCAGTCCAAAGCAGTTTTGTATCGGTCGTATCTACAATAAGTACCGCTGCACCTGACTCATTACGCGAGCACGCTGTATTGAATGGTCCCGGTTCCCATCTAAACATTGTTGTGGTCAAGTGCAGAACTGAAATACGTCCGCTGCATTCTGTAATGCGCATTGTCCGTAAATTGCTTCTAATGACAAGATTACTGTATACGGGAATTTAATGAGACCATATAACATATACAGTTATTGTATATCTTGTGACAATCAATTTTATGTTTAACTAGCTGTTGCCCGCGACTCCGTCCGCGTTTGCATTCATGAAAATTTTTTTCCTCTGGAAACTGGATAAAAAGTATCTTATGTCCTTCTCCTGGTTCTAAACTATCTTATCTATCTACTTCATCCCCACCAATTTTCAACCAAATCAGTTGAGCCGTTATCGAGTTATAAATGGTGTAACTAACACGACTTTCTTTTATATATATAGATGATTCTTTGTTTGATACATTAATCGAATTGATAGATCTATTTTCGAAAATATCTCGCCAATCACATGATGGCGCGAACAAACGTCTGGCTCGCTATCAGATGATATCTTTTGTGAGCAGACTGACCTTCAACCGAGTCCGTTTGTAGAAACCCCATGACTCAACACCGTCGGCGTAGGACAAGCGTTGCGCCAGATGCTTGGCAAGCCATCAAACGTTTCCCATTCAATTTGAAATTCTAATGCATTGTAATGATAAGGTTCAAATTTGTACTTCCGTATGTATTGAGAACAAAGCTTATTAGCATCCGTGGTGTATTGTTTGTGAAGTACAGCTAATTATCATTTAGTCCTTTTCGTTCCTTGACAAAGCCGAATTCTTGCTTTATGAATGAACTAGATTTTCTTACGTTAATCACGACTCCGTTAATTTTTGTAATCATGTTGGAATATAATGATTTGTTAATGTAATTTTTCAATTGAGGTTTGAAATAAATGTTGAGGACTACACGGAAAAATATTAAAATTGATGTAAGTGGTGTATTTAATTCAACTTTGTTGTATTTTAAAAGCATTATATAAAATTATCATAAAAAATTCATAGATAATGAAAAATTCTTATTTGCTTTAAAACAATATTCAGTTTGTATTTGCAATTTCTAATTGCGACTATGCAGCCATATTATATTTCATTTGACCTCGAATTTTTAATTAATACCCTTGCACGTGATTTTCTCGTATCCATAATTACTCCAAAACATACTGCGTGATTTATTATGAGTTTAGATGTAGGCAATGTAGATATATTAACATATTTAATTATGGAATATATTTGTATTGAGGTTATTTTATTTTTAATAATGTAACTTACAAAAAAATGTCTTTCAGTGAATTTTTAATCTTATTTATTTTTCCGGTCTATCGATCGGTAAGAATGCTTGAGTTTATAAATAAGTAATTGAGCTTAAAAAATTAAATTAATATATTGTACATATACTATTGTATAAAACTTGTTAAATATACTTAGGGAGTATTGACGGTTAATTATGTACGATGTATTATAAGTACATACATAAATACAAGTAAAATGACTGAAATGCTATTCATGTTATTTTGAAGGACTTTAAAAGAAAACAATAACTGCATATATTTAATACATATTTAAATCGCGAGTTTCCTCTCAGACCGAACAACCTTCACCTAAAAAATGTTAGGCCAACTTTATTTGCGACCTCAATTCACTTTCTTTTAAAGCCATTCATTATAAAATGTTGAGTTTATCTTTGTGGGAGTTGTTTACTTTAGTTAAATGTTTAAAGGAGTGACTTTCATTCTATAAATAAGAACCATTGTTATTTTTTTGTACTATGAAGTGTTATGAACTAGATAATACTAATAGGTTTATATCGATGTGGAAAGAAAACCATTAGAAATCAACGGTGTTCCAAAGCATTATTTCAACGACACCATTGAATGAATGAATGAATGGATCGCGTGTCGCAATATCCCAAAGCTTTTCTACACAAAGTACCAGGCTCGCATAACGCACAAAGCGGTGACGTTACGCCATTGAGGGCTCGCCCGTAGTTTCCGCGATTGGCCAACCGTCAGCTGACGCGTCGCGAACGTCCTTGCGAGTACTCAGTATTCAGTATTCACTCACTCAGCAGCCATCGCTCGGCACATCACCTATCGCCGGCCCCCCACTTGCCGTGACGTCACTACTACGAAACTACACTGCTAGTTTCAACCGTGGGACTTTAGTAAAGCTGATAGCCGTGTGATACGGTTTTGCTTACACAACTCATTCATATGTTAGTGTATTTATTTTTTTTTGTATATAAATTTTGGAATCATTTAATATAATATGTAATTTAGAGTAGTAGGTATTTATTTATAATTTAATATCGTATATTCCTAACAAATCAGTTTAAAATAGTTATGATTCATTTATATCACATGATTATAGTGTCATATTTACACGTATAGACAATACCTTTTAGTATCGTGTAGTACTATAAGAGTATATGATATAAATCTTACCTAAAATAGTGATAACTTCGTGTCCTTTGATAAAATATCGTATGTGTTCCAAACGTGCTAACGTGAAATGCTACTGTTTTGATATTCCTGTCATATAACTTAAACCACTTTCACTTTGAGACAACATTCTATTAAATGTTAAATATATTACGGACGGTAAGAATAAGATACTTACCTAAATTAAACTTTAGTTCTCTCAAAGGTCCCCTCGAAACGGATACTGACGAACATTATCACTTAAATCTATCAAACCCTAAAGTCAACCAAATTTCGACACTACCAACATGACATTAGATACATTTTTGACTGAACGGCCTGTAGCTTCGTTACTCTCCAGAATATTCGATGCGTCTTAATTCTTTATGGACACCAAATAGTTGAGGTGAATGAACTTGAACGCTTAGAAACCGTGTTGTGGGTACGCAGACAAATTCAAATACACTTGATTCTGTTTAAAGTGGATGTAAACAGATGCCTACTTAATGAAGTCGGTTTAACTTTGCCACCCGCGCTGTTCCAACCATAGCTGTAATGAGTTGACTAATGTTTTGAATTGTAGCTCCGCACTGTTTATAGAGACGGTGATCTAATGTTTCATTCTGTATCGCCTAATTTGTACAGAGATTGGAAATTAAACTAGATTTAATTATTAAAGGATACTTGCGTTCGGCTTTGCAGGAAGACATCATACATGTATTATGCATATTAACCTTCGTCTTAAATCACTCTACCTAAATAAAAAACCGTATCAAAATCTGTTGCGTATTTTTAAAGATTTAAGAAATCATAGGGGTAGAGGGAAGAAAGCTACTTTGTTTTATACTTATTTTCAAAATTCGCACACCTAACTAATTATAATCATAAATATTCATTATCATAGAATTGTTCAAACAAAAGGCCTTGACCTTACGAATTAAATTATATAACTCGAATGTATTACGTCTTAAAAGCGCGTATCTACGATAACGGATTTACTATAAATGAAGTTTGTATAATATGTAATATGGTTCTACATTATATGGTTTAGACTTTAATATTCTTATACTCGATCTTCATATATCTTACGGCATTACTCACTATCAGGAGTGCGTTCAGCTCGCCATATTATAGCTTCATATTATATAAAAATATATCGTCACGTTCATCCATTATAGTATCTTTAAAAAACATTTACAGCTTAATTGCCTTCAGTAGAAACAAATATGATAATAAGGTTTCAAAATAACTTCAAACACACCTTTGGTCACCATTTAAAGGTATCCAAAAATTATTTAAATCCTATCCTTCTTCCTACTAATACTTGTTATAAATTTGAAAGTTTGTATGGATGTTTGTTATTCTTTCACGCAAAAACGGCTTGACCGGTTTAGTTGAAATTTGGTATGTAGTTAGTTGATACCCTGGATAATTTGCATTATGATATTGTTCCGGAGCACAGCTTTTCTATAATAAAAAAGTAAATGTTAATTAATTTCGCGAAAAGAGTACATTATAAGAAGGGGACTCGAGATAATCTCAAAGAAAGCAGCGGCAATGCCACGCTCAGTCTTGAAGCCTTTTTTGGTCGCGAGGTGATTGTGCTAAGCGCCCGCCCGTGGGAGGAGACGCCCACCGCACGCTTGTAAGGCTTTATACGTGGCGCCATAATTTCTAATCTGCCTCTAGTAATACTGTCATTTGCTATCTAAATTATTCAAGCTTGTATTTTAATCGAAGTTCTCAATCAAGAATCAAGTTTAATTATTTTAATCGAAGAATTATTTAATACAAATCTTAATCTGGATTCACCAACTCGAGAGAGTTAGATATGATTAAAAACAGTATACATATTATATGTATAATAATCATTGTTAATAAAATGTGCGTAAATTAAGTGCATAATACGTACGTAATTGTTTTAAAGATTGTTAAAAAATCAAGATATTTTTTACTAAATTCATGTTTTTCTTGCTCCTTAAAAAAAGCCTTTGTAATTTTTTTGATTAAAATTTATTTCAATCTTGCCAGGTATTAAAAGTTTTCAATTTAAAATTCGCTTTATCGAAGTAATCTATTGAGTGTAAAATACGCTGGTTTTTATATCAAAATGAAAATAATATCGCTATAGAGATAGAGCAAAGCTAAATTTAATGTAGGTAATATGTATAGGATGGCTTTCCAAGCGCCTGCTAGTAATAGCTACTAATATATTAACTAAAACCATCTCCATACTGTTAGTACTTTCTAAATGAAGACCGTTTAACATTCCACTCCTCACTTAGCTACGAACATCTATTTGTACTCTACTTTCTTTCCACGCATCCAATGCTTCGAGCAAGTTCCCAACCGTTATGGGAAATCTGTTAGCACGAACACCTTTAACGTAACTGCAGTAAATAAAGTAATAACTTTACTTCCTTTAATAGAAAAATCTCCTAAATATCTGTTCGAAAAAACGTAAAGGTTTTGAATAATATTAATAAAGATAAACAATGTAAATGCATTTCAATACAATAAGGAATAAAGAATAGATTGAATTTATAGTCATTTATGAATTGAGCACATTGCAGTAATTAACTGAAGGCAAAGTACAATTACATAATTTACCTGACGATGACGTCAAGCGAGATTCACAAGTCACAAACAAACTATTAATTCAATGGGAATGATAACGAATATTGAAAGTGAATAAAGTAATTGATGAAATGATTCAGAACAATAAAACTTGTAATAAATATCGTTGTATTTACAGTTAATTATTAAGTTCAGTATTCAATTGAAGGCTAGGACAATTGAAAAACTTACGCGACAATGACGTCAAACGAGATACGCCAATATAATCAGACGATACCAATTCAATGGACATAATGCGAACAAATATTGAAAGTAAATAAAGAATCATTCCATCAATTACGGAATGATTCAGTACAATAGTACGTGCAGTTAATGTAGGCAAGCGCTGGCGCCTCGTTGCGTCACCAGCGGGGAATGTTACGTACAGATAGATAGAAAGCGAAGTTTGTTCACTTTGATGGCTATAAATAAAGCAGTCGCGTTAATTACTGTTTTAAGACTTATGGGCTCGACGACTTGATGTCACCAGTACATTTACATGTGCCCTAGTTATATGAAGTTTGTGATAAAGAGACGTCTATTGAGGTGACTTTTAAAGCATTTATTACTCTTAGGTTACGTGATGAAACTTAAGAATTATAAACAAAATCTTCAAAAAGATGATTCTTATTTAAATTCTTATCTATATATGTATATAAAAGCTGAATGACTGACTGACATATCAACGCACAGCCTAAACGGCTGAACGTAGGCACTTGAAATTTGCAAGAGACGTAGCTTAGGTACCGTAGAGGTGCACTAAGAAAGGAATTCTCGAAATTCCCACGGGAACGGGAATTAGCGAGCAAAACATTTGTATGGATAGGATAGGTACAGCGTGAACGAAGTCGCGTCGGGTCATCTAGTTATTTATAATGCTTCAAAAGAATTGGATAGAACAATCCCGAGACCATATTACCATTACGTACAAACAAAATAATCAAATATAGCAATAGAGTTTATTGTCGTCGCATCCACGTCCAGTACAAATCAGTATTGCTTACACGCTTTATTACACCATTCACGTTCCCATTTGTAATATTAAATAGGAAGTATCCTTCAAAATAAGAGTTCTTCATAACTTCTTAATGCCCGAATACTGAAAAGCTATTTAAATACAACTCAAAAATGTCCTATTTTGGTACAACATAGATACAAATCTGTTAAATTTACTATACTTGAGGCGTGCTTAAATTTCATTTGCGTAGGAGTATTTCTTTATCCAGTTGTATCCCGTTATCTTGCACATGCAGTTTATTCACGGCAATGAGTGAGCAGATTCCACGGGCGAGGGCTTTGTGAGTCATTTATCTCGTTATTTGCTTTTGTGTGTAGGCAAGTCTGCAGTTTCAATGAACGTTGTTGGTTTAGTAGCCGGCAAGCAACTGAGAAGGATCTTAGAACTGATGCCACTATCAGTTACTACAGCTACTATTACAGCCTATGCAAAGGTCGTCCTTTTGCGAGATATCGGAGAATTACGAATGCGTCGTTACTCAATGGGTAGTAATGAAAACTGAGAGGGATAAAGGAAAAAGGGATATAGGAATATGAGCCTTCTTTGATATTTACTTAAAATACATATTACTAAGACCATAAACCATTACTTCTTATAATAATAATTTACAAAAGCTTTTAAAATATCTCAGTCGCATGACATAAGCGAGGTTAGTGTTGTTGGTTAAACTTTATACAGTAAAAAAACGGAGTGAATGAACCCGTCACGCCTTTAAAAAGTTCGAAGGGTATTTACGATATTTTGGAGTTAATGCACCTTAAACAAAAAGGAGAAATTGAACAGACGGCTTATTTAATATCGTATGGTACCTTTTTTTGTTAGATTTAAAAACATGTTTCTTTAATCTCCTAGCGAGGGCATATGCATTACAATAAGCTTATGTTAAGTTATTATTTTTTTTCCTACGAATAATATTATTTTGTATGAAATACAGAATATGAGTTAGACAAAGTATCTATAAATAGTCAATGAAAACAAAGGGCCATTGATGCATCATCAACGCAGTGAAATGTTATGTTCTTAAATAGTTTGTCTTTTGGGGTCTTTATGTAGAGTGGAGTATGTGTATGTGATATATATATATCTAACTATGAATTTTTTACGTCACCTACTACTTACAATGCTTAATAATTTATGTTCAATTCAAAATATTATCCACATATTATATCCAATCAATACATAATAAAACAAAGTCTAAAGTATGCTTAGATCTTTAAAACTATGCAACGGATTTTGACGCGGTTGTTTTTTTTAAATATAGAGTTTTTCTTAAGAAAGGTTTATGTGTATATATTATATGAGTAAATGCGGTAGTATCTTATAAACATGATGATAAAGTACGTGAATATGTTTAGACGTTTTTTACTCTCTCACACAAGAACTTCTTAATATTTATGGCTGATAATTAGTATGCTGGTAGTTTAGACCCTGGACTAACACATAGGATACTATCTATCCCGGTATTGCCCCGGGAACGGACATAACGCTCGTAAAACCGAGGGCCCAGCTAGTATTTAGTACACTGCGTATTATGCATTTCTTTGCATAGTTTTGAGCCGTGAGAATATGCCTCCGTGTGTTTGTCCTTTGTTTCTGAATGAATCACGGACATCGTTCACAGGCTGACTACTTATAAGGCGACGCTGATACGTCAGCCGATTCGTTAACGACGGATTTTATTAACATTTTCCCACCGATGCTTATCTCACACGAACAAAATGCCTGCGGTAAAGTTTATAGTCGAACGTAATAATGTGTTGTTATTAATCAAAGTTTTATGTCATTTGATACTATATTTAAAGTTACACAAATTATTAAAACTTCGTTGTATATATACTTTTATCGTAGCTTTAAACTTTTTCTGAAAGTTAAATGTTTTTTTTTTATCAAACCTTATGTATTATAATTTATTTTATATGTAATAATTTTTTAAGATAATATTATAGAGTTTTAGGTTGACTGGGTGTTTCTTTCTTTTTTAAAATATACTATTTTAGAGACGTGATATGGCAACGATTTTAAAAACAAATTAATTAATAGATAATTTTATTTATAATTTTATTTATAAGCGTCCACAGACTAATATATCAACCGATATTAACGAGATAACATATCGTTTTTTTATAAAGAAGTCGTTTTACAAAACAAAGCTATGTCAGTGCTATATTATTATTGCGGCGATTACGGGGGCGTAGCCGGCCAGTATGAGCTTATGTAATGAACACTATCTACTCTATAGCTAATTGATTACAGCATGAAATAGAGCGAAAAATGCTTACATGTATAATTATAATTATAGACCTAATGTATAGGACTATGACGCAGCAATAAAAAAGTACAGTTTTCAAATTGAATTTCTTTTTAAGTACTTTTTAAGAAATAATATGTGCATTTTTTTTTGTATTTTAACGAAGTTAAGTTGAGATAAGTATATTTTAATATAACAGGAATGAGGAAATAAATAAATTCATGAAATTATTTGCTTATTACGTATTAATTAATAATAAAAAAATAATTTTGGGTATGATTTAGATTTTCTTTGACATATTTCAACACAAATTCAATAAAATAGCTACACTTGAGACGTACTTATATTTGAGTAACATATTGAGATCGGGTCGTAAGAAGACGAGCATCTCAAATTCACTTAGCAACTAGTCCTTTGAGGCGATATCTAGCTTGGACTTTGCATGACACGAGAAAGAATGTCCTTTCTCTCTGTCTGGCAGTAATTAAGTATTTAATGTAATTGTTATCAGTTTAAGTGCAACTTGGCTCCCGGTGGAAGTGTCCCAATCAATACCTTCATTGTTCAGTTTTAATTATAACTTTTTTTGCTTCGTGTGAAGTGGCCAGTATTCAATTTGGATACTATTAAAATGAAACGATATAATAAAACTTTGCGTGTGTTTTTCTATAAGGTTATTGTTATTGTTTATAGTGTATTATTTTTCTACACGAATCTTTATGATGCACAACATACAAGTGACATACGACGCTACCTTACGGTCCTTACTTCTTTGTTGTATAATCAGAATCTAATTAAATTCAGCCTTGTTAGTGTCAATGGATAAAGAATTTCAGAACATTACATAAAATACCTTTAATTTTTTTGTTTTATATGCGTGCCTTTAGAGTCTTGATATTATTTTGGTACAATAAAACTGTGTTTTCTGATAGTCTGCGAAAAAGTAATTTTGAAGTTAAACACATTGATTTAAAATATGTTTGGAACATATTTTATTTTATATTCTTTGCAAAAATAAAGTCTATAGTTGCTTGAAATGTAAACTCTACATATTATGATTTTTTTCATTGTTTATTATAAGTGCTATATATGTATAAGTAGCTTAGTTCTGAAGTTACCATTAGCTTATAATATGATCTCCGTACTACAGGTTGCCTGTAAGAAATCACTAATAGTGATGAGGCCGCCTATTGTCAAAACACAATTTGCTGTATTTTTATTTCTAGTTTAAGGTGTATTTCTGTATCGTATAGTAAATTTATAATAAAGTATTTTTATTATTATTAATTTATAATGTCTCGATCAGGTGGCGACGTCATCGAGCGAGATGAGCGACCGCGAGCGGTACCGCGCGCCGCCGCAGCCCGAGCCGCCGCCGCACCGCGTGCGCGCCGCCGACCTGTACCCGCGCCTGCGCACACACTACGACGAGCCCGGCCTCGACGCGGGCTTCACGCCTATATGCGGCGAGTTCGTGCAGGTAAACAACTTTGTAACATACGGGGTAAAAGTACAAGCGAGATATCTGGTGGAATTTTGTGCAGGTATTGACGCTTATAACATAGGGGGGCAAACGAGCAGGTGAGCGTACAGCTCTTCTTCTTTCTGCTATATTATAATAATACGACCCCTTATCCCCTCAGCAGTGTTATGATATGTGGGTATGTAGTGGAGAAATTCCTATAGGATACTCATGGGCCATGGGTTATGTAAGAGTTGTACAGTCCAAAACTTCACTGTGTTCTATCCTAACGCTGCGAATAGGCATCTTTGCAGATTCTTTCGCGAAATCCGCCTAACAAAATTTTGACTTGTTGTTATGAGCTTCCAATGCATGTTAATAATTCTACAGTTTCGATATAGAGGCTACGCCCTGTCCATCAGGACAAAGACAGAAATTGGTCGTGCTACCTACACAGTATTTCCCATACTATAATTAATACAGATTAAACGTTGTATTAGCATGATAGCATACGTTCATTGAACCCGTTAACTGGCGACCTTTACTGCGTTAACATTTATTTATACACAATTGTACAATGCACATCCTGTTTTAGCTTCATGCGTGTTCTAAATACGAAACAATGAAAAGTCTGTGGGACTCGCCAGTTTGTCAATTGTTGTGAAATTGTTGTGAAAATCTTTGATTGGGATAAGAGAAAGATTTAATCCTTAATATTATGACAGGTGAAATTGGTGCTGAAATATATAATATGACATCTTATGTATATTCATGGTTTTCGCAAGTCCGAATAAGTAGCACAAAATGGCGGAGAACCCAACGAGAGAAAATATCTCAAATCAACCTTCTCCGCGATCATCCCTGAAAAAAAATATTCCCATCTTAATCTAAATTACTGACTGACTGACATGACAAAGCAAAGCCTAAACGGCTAAAACAGGTGGAATTGAGGCTGAGGTTTTGAAGAGCTTTTCTTTAAGTACATTAGATGTTAAAAACTATCTTTATATTTTTCTTCATAAGTGTAGTTATCGCTTACAAAAAGAATTTCAAAATTTGATCCCGCATTTCAAACAAATAAACTCTTCAGCTGTACGACCGTCGTACTTTGTCCTTAGTTAATATACCATAGTATACAAAGTCCACCGAGTGTTTTGTTTCTGTTAAATTCCAAAAGCACTTGATATTTTTTTGCTTCAACCGTCAACCGCAAGGTCTTACCTTGCGGGGGCAAGGTTGGTAGCGTCGATAAAATGAACTGAAGAAAAAATAATTAATTATACATTTGCGGTTTTTACTCACTTTATGATAATGAAATGCAATGTTTATTGTTATTCAAGGAACTAAGGATGAAGATAAAAATCCATTTTAAATGAATTAGAAATTGTTTATATCTTATCTACCGATTCAGAGCAGAGTAGAGTAGATTTAGAGATTACCCCC